>SKCR01027219.1:0-77836 GCA_019454045.1 Zanthoxylum bungeanum | reverse complement strand
GGAATGTTTCGTCCCCAGGCCAATAAGCACGACTCGGTGGGACGTAACCCGACCCCGAGCTGAAAGAAAGACTTGGCTCTGAGGGAATGTCACGTCCCCAGTCCAAAGAAGCCGACTCGGTGGGACGTAACCCGACCCCGAGCTGAAACAAACATCGATCTCGGCGGTACAAGAGCGGACCCGAGCCGGAAAGAGACATCGGTCTCGGCGGTACAAGAGCAGACCCGAGCCGGAAAGAAACATCGGTCTCGGCGGTACAAGAGCAGACCCGAGCCGGAAAGAAACATATGGCCTTTGTAGGGCGTCATGGTCGGCATGTTTGAACCTTTTCGGGAATTTTGCTGATTTTATTTCTTCTGTGAGGGGGGACTCATCTCTACCGTCCCGGGCATCTCCTATGTCTGTGTTGGGGAATACTCCCCATTTGGCTAGTTCCTCCCGCAGCCAAGATTTCATGCTGCTGTCTTTGGTTCCATGCCGCCTCTTGTGACTTCCTCTTTTTCTGTTGTCTTGGGCGTGGTGCTTCTCAGGTCCGGTATCTTCCCGTGCTCTTTCGTCACATTCTTTTCCTTTTTTCCTGGCATCGTGAGGGCTATTATAGGAGGAGTTTGGTGACGATTTGTCATCTTCTTCCTCCCACATGTCTTAAGTTTGGGAGTCTTCCTGAACCACTACAGATTTTACCCTGTAGGGGCCCCCTCTCCGGGGTCTGTCGTCCTCACTTGTATCAAAAATTCTTTTTCCCTCTGCTATTTCGTTCCTTCGTCGGCTAGTCCCGGCCTCGTCGTGTGCTCCCTCTATCTTTTCCAACCGGTCTACTATGGTTTTTAGCCAGGTTTGATTTTCCTTCCTTTCTTTCCTTAGGTTCTCCTCGATCTTCTCCATCCAATTTGCGGCTGAGTTTCCTGATGATTGGTGGTTTCCGCCTTCCGCCATTGTCTTACTACACGAGTTGCTTTTTGTCCAGTTCCCCACAGACGGCGCCAACTGTTGACGGTGGATTTTGGTCTCAGGGTAATATTGGAATATCACCTCCGAGGTAATCCTCATTCAATAGTGAATTTGTTTGGTTATGGGGGACCAAAGGCAAACTTAGCAAAAAACAGATAAACACACCAATCAACAAGGAGATTTAACGTGGTTCGGTGGATTTGGATCCGACCTACGTCCACGGACACAAACAGGATGATACTTTTATTACTTAAACACTCTTTTCGGGTCTCTTTTTGTTTTCTACAAGTCAGAGCTTGAAGATTCAGATCCCTTATTTTTGATTCTCTTTTTCTTCTCCCCTCCTTAAGCATACTCTACCCTCCTATTTATAATAGTGCAGAAATCAGATTCCTTCTTTTACAATGGTTTCCTAGTTGAAACAATTTCTCTTTCCCATAAGGATTCCTAGTCAAAAACTACCTTTACTTCATTTATCATACTAGGACATTGACTTACTAGTTTACCCCATGAAAGTAGGATAATTTGTCATCTTATCCATAAAAACATGATGCCTTATCTTCCTGAGCACGCCTCGCCATGTGCTCGGTCTTCATGAGGTCGGTCACAATGGTATTTTGAACTAAGAATGCTGCTACTGATCTAATAATTGCCCGGTCATCTGAACCCAAGTGCTCGGTCACTAACCGTAAAGTTCCCGGCCTCTTACTGTTGACTCTTTAGTGGTCGGGTCGGCATTAATAATCTTGACTGAGAAGTGAATTACCTTTTTTACCCCCGTCGTGCTGCTTTAATAACATAGTGCCTGAAAACACCATCAACACATGCCTTAGGTATAATAAAATCTTCATCTAAAGTCTATTGTATGGCCCAAAATTTCCGAACCCAAAGAATCTTCCAAATTCATAAACATTGTCCAAATATACCAATCTGATCAAGCCAATTCTTGATCATATTATTATTCTTATTTAATACTATAAAAAAAAAATACTAATAATACATATAGGGGTTGGAATTGCTTACACAGGGGAAAAGAACGTACTCATTCTCCATTTATATAATATATAGAGGCATCAACAGTAAAGAAACTTCAATAATATTGGATTCCAACGAGGGCTGGGAGCCCACAATGCAATGATTAAAGCAAATGACAAAACGTTAATTAATTTAATTAACAAGCAAAAAGATAAAAATGTATCGTGCAGTGGAGATTCCATTCTAAAAGGCTATAAAAAGGGTTAATAAAACCATGTCTTATTAGACCCTTTCATAAAAGGCTTAAATAAATTTGTAATCTTCTTTAAGTCACTTATGATGTTGTCCGGGTAATAATATATCGTTCTCTTCATCTAGGATCAGTTATGAGATTTGAGAGGACTTAAAGCGTGTTCTTGAATATAAAAATATAAGTTAACTTAAAATTATAATTAATTAACAGTATTTAAAATGATTTAGGACTTCTAACATTTTTTCCCCACTTGAAATGATCTAAAGGTCTTTTTTTTCCACTTTTTGGTTTTTGTTACTAATAGATGAGATGTGCTTGAGCTTTTTTTTTTTTTTTTTTTTTTTTTTTTGCTAACAAACAAAAAAAAAAGATAATGAAGAAAAAAATTTAAATAATTAAATTGTGACCCTGAAATTTTATCAAAAAAAGAGGCCCTAGACAGTAACATATGCTGACTATCTCTTAAAACTGATATTGTTTTGATCATCCTTGAAAATAAGAAGAGTTGTAGTTTTATGAAGTTTTATTTTTCTCATATAAGTATTTGTAGGTGTGAAGTAGATACTGATTTTATTGGAGTAGAATTTTAAAAAATACGATTCTAATTAATATTATTTTCTACCATTGATTTTTATAATACTTGTGTATGATAACAACATTAATTTATTTTAATAAAGTCATAATCGATCCCCATTGCCGTTTCAGACAAAGCATTAAAGGGGGACCGAGACCGACAATTTGAGTTCGGTTCCACCATGGGCGCTTATGCTGCTCGAAAATCAAGCTAACAAGCTCGTGTTAAGAGACACAGTTGCTTGCTTCATGTGATGTGCTTACAAATTTATCTATATCAAGGCAATTTCTTTAAAAAAAAAAAAAAAAAAAAGAAATCATTAATATTCTTTTAATTTAATTTAAGTCACTCACATATAAAAGATATGAATATACGTACTTAAATAATATAATTATAAGTTTATTATTAAAAATTATAAAAATTTCGACAAGTCTTTAAAATGGATTTTTTTTTGCAAAATTTTATATTTAAAAAATTAAATATATATCAAAATATAAAGTGTTTTAAGAAAAAAAAATTACATATTATTAATTTATAAATCATAAGCTTTAAAATAAGAATAATGATAGATATATTTCGATAAAAACAAAATTGGACCAAAAATGATCATTATATTTATAAATTGCAGATGATTCATTTTCCAATATTCATATCTCATTCATCCGGACTCCAAATTACAATATGTAAGATGCTACATATAGTTAATATTCACACCTACAACTTTAATCAATAAACCTCTCAAATTATGATTCTACAATATCAAAATCAGCCCAAAATCACTATGTCACAACAGTTGCAATCACAGTCACATTATCACAGTCACTAGGGGTGTTCATAGGGTCGGGTCGACTCGGACCGACCCGACCTGACCCGATTTATAAATTTTAAAATTCAATTTCGGGTTGACCCAACCAGCTCGGGTCACCTTATCAAATTTTGGGTTTCGGGTCGAAAGACCCGACCCAATCAGGTCATAAAAAAATCAAAAAACCCGACCCGTGAACACCCATAATAGTCACAATTGTTGAGGTTGATACTCTGAGCGCCAATCTATATGGTATTTATGATATATTCATGAATATAAGCAATCAATTTTTCCATAATATTATCCATCTAATGGTAGCATCCCTTATCTTTTATATACATATTCGATCTAATTTAGTTTAGATCAAAACTAAATGAGATTTAGTGATACATATTAGATAAAGACTAAAGAATATGCAGTAGTCACATAGTTACAACGAGACTTTTAATTGATATTGGAAAATGTCACTAATTGTAATATATTTTTAAATAAAGTTTCTGATCGAGATTTGTTGACTCAAGTCGGTTAGTAAAATCCATTGAGACTAGTACATGTCATATATCGAGATTAGATCTGATGGTTCTATTGGGGAAAATATAACGTTAGTGCGTCAGTGGACGAAATCAACTTTTAAAATATTTTTAATCCGAATAAATTAACCGATATCATAAACCTATAATTTTGTCCATATTTCGCCCGAATCACTCATTAATATCAAATATTGGGAGTGATTACGCATAAAGACTTTGAAAAATACTTTCCACGGTACACTAGTTTACCAGTTAACCGAATCTATCGATCGGGATAACCACACAACTGGATCAATTGTGGAACCGAACCATCACAACACTACAATGATACAATTATTGTAGTAGCGACTCATTATTATAATTTCAACAAATTATCATTTTGTTCATAATACGATTTTTATCGAATTCCAAAATGCTTCCGGAACGTCCCAAAATTCCCAAAGTGCTTTTCGGAATCGTTCCGAAAACGTTTTGATAATTTTTAGAATCGTCTAATCGGCCTAATAACTGAATCGCCCAATCGGCCTAGCAACCAAATCGCTCAATTGGCCAAATGGCCAAATCGCCCCAACCAACCAAAACAACAATCGAACCAATGAGCAGTTGCACAAACATGATCTCACAGTTGAATGATACAATGCATGTTCCCATCAGTTATCATAAGTAGCACATCATAACATATAGCATAATCTAGCAATTATCACGACTTGGAGGCACTACTGTAGCAGTTGTTACAAGTAGTAGAAGAAGAAGCGAGGAGTTACCGAACGTGAATTGCCACATGACCTAACAGTTACCAGAGGCTAAGGACACAGTTGGAGCAGTTATCACAATTGGCAAAAGATGAAGCAAGGACTTACAATGCATGAGATTCAACTGTTTAAGCAATTACCAGACAGTTATTTACGTCACTATATAAGCTCAAAGTCAAATTTAGAGATGGAGAACGAACAAACAAACAAAATATTTTTATGAGCAATATAATTTTTATTTTTCTAGATTAATCAAGTAGGATTATGTGTTTGTGTCCCTTGGAAGTATTCCTCAATAAAATTAGTTTCCTTTTTTTTGGGACTTTGTGTCAAGAGATTTGAACCTTACACGCTCTTTTTCAACTGTCAAACAAGTGTATTAAATATTTTAAGAATTTTGCAGACTAAAAAATTTAGTTAATTTAAATAATTTAAATGGAGATTTTTTAATATATTAAAGAGTGTATAAAGTAAAAAATTGAAAATTTTAATTTATTATATTAGTGTATATAGTAATAGAATGTTAAAAAAATTAGAGTATAGATAACATACACTAATATAATCAATTTAGATTTTGTCGTTTTTTTAAATTTTAATACACTAATATAATCAATTTCAAATTTCAATTGGCTAGAATTTTAAAATTATCATATAATTCACCACACTGATTAAGCCAAGTGTCCATTTGAAAAAACGACAAATCTATTATTCTCATGATCCTTATTGGACCCTTAACAAGGGGCCACGTGAGCCCCCAAACTTGAACTCTAGATCGCCATCCTCTATCAATACAGCTATAGGCTAAGGTGGCTAGCCGTGTCGGGCGCCACTCCTCTTTCTTCACTGCATTTAATAATGAGCATCACGTCCGCTTAAATTACACGACACCGTTTTCCCATGCAGCGACAAAATCTAATAGGTGTGCTCACTGTCGTGGGGGCCGGGATTCGTACTACACGTGGCTGAGTTACGTCATGGGGTCAACTTTTTGAATACAAAATTGTAAAATATTAAGAGCTCCGATCTAGTAATTGGAAAACCGACACGCCAAAAATTGTAGCTTTAATGTGTAATTTTGGATGGTATTAATAAATTAATATACGAGGGTCAAGGGATACCATGAGACTAAAAGCATTTATGCGAAAATTATATTATCTGTCGGGTGTATATGTCATCTCTCATAGTAGACAGACCTCACACAATACCATCTCGCATTTTATGAGGGATTGAAAAATACATGTTATATTTTAAATATAGAAAGTGAGATATGATTAATAATTTTCTCTATAATAATATATCATATTTTTATTTTAAAACCATTTTCGATGACCATTTCCATACATTTAGGAGCCGGTTATCATGTTTTCCATGTAAACTAATACTTTTAATTCATTAATTTAATATTATCTATTTCTTAAAAAATATGTATCATTCCAATAATAAGAAAATATTAAATTATATTATAATATATTATATTAGGTAGAAAGTGTGTAGCATGATTATCGGAACAAAATCTCCCAGGTGTCGACCTAAATTATGATTAGTGTCATTTTTTAATAAATGTAGGATCGTTGGAAATGCTCTAACGACCGTCTATTTAATTTAAAGTATTTATTCTATTTCATTTGTTGTAAAATCCCGCCCTTTAAATGTGATAATCAAATAAGAGAGAATATCACTTTCCTTCTAATATTTATAATATTTACCACTTATAGTTATTCCCGTATTATTTTCATAATACCACAACTCATTTTGAAGTCAAAAAGTCATATAAGTATTTGTGTTTTTATATATTCGTCATTGTGTTAACATAATATTTTTACATCATTATTAATTCATTAAAAAAATTACAAAATATATAAATAGAATTATAAAGTATAATAGTTTTATAAAAATATTACAAAATCTAATTTTTCTTTAGAAATTTATTTTATTTTGTTATATTAAAAAATACAACAAAAACATTTATAGTGAATATATTAGAGGTGTTAATTTAATGTTATTCTTTAAAATATTTTTTTCATTTGAAATTTTTAATTAATATTTTCTTGTAAAGTAGTTAAAAAAAATTGTAAGAGTTGACATGATGACATATACATTGGAGATATAATATTTGAAAGTTGCTAATTTGTTTCCCTTCAAAACTTAATTATCAATAAAATATTACTTAATAATACTATAATACAAAAAAGAAAATGGAAAAAAGTTTATAGAAAATAACATTAAATTGACACCTCTCCTCATATGATGCTTGTAAAATTTATTTTGTTGCAAATATAAAAATGATATTAGATAATTGGTTTTTCAAATGATAAATATGTCAGAATATTACATTACAATAGAATAGACCGACATATATTTCTTAAGTATAAAGATGATATCGAAGTTAAATAAAATTTCGGGTGAAAAAATGTGTTTCGACATATTAGATTGAAATATATATTTACTTGATTTTATCATATATATTTTTACCTTTTCACATTTCACACTCTATAAATCAATCTAATTCATGCACAATCCAATACAAATAAAATAATTTCCTCCTCTTGATAACGAAATCTGATATTGATCGACAAATTCAACTAATTATTTAATTATCTAATTATGGAAATAAAATTGAGTCAAATTAAGATATATAAAATTCACTATTTGTTTTTCCTAAAACAACACATAAGATTTCATTTTTCTTCATAAAATATCACATGGAATTTTTATTTGTTTTAAAAGATATAAATATTATTTATAATTAAATTACTTATAAAATATTTTTATCATTTTAAGAAATATGATTTTATTTTTTTCCTAAAACATCATATAAGAATTTATATTTATCTAAAAAAATACCAAATCATATTCATTATTGGCATTTAATCTTGTAAAAAAATAACATTTAAATTTTACGTGCTCCAGTTTAAATATAAAGTTATCTTCTACTCCTAAATAAGAAAGAGAGTTAAATTTTGCTATAATTAGCTAAATTATTTCTTTTAAAATTAGGATTTACTAATTACAACAGATTCATACCTGACGAACGGTGCAAATAGAAACCCGCGGCCCATCAGGCAATTATTTAGGGCAGTCAAACTTTTCAGTGGGTACCCACCATCAAACACTTTGTCGGTAGTCCAATCAGACGGGTAATATCATATCCACGTGTCGAACTTTCACCCCTCCATTTCTCCTTGCTTCACCTACAATAAAACACAATCCTCTTAATTCCAAAAATCGAAACGAAAACACCAATTGAAATCTCTCTGTTTCTCTTTTGACCAAAAAAAAAAAAGAATCCGGTAAACCGGAGCTGGAGTTGTTATCGAAATCAAACGACGGTCGCTCTGATGCTTCCGATTTCCAAGACTCCGACGCCGGGGCCACAACCTAAAAAATCAAAGTTTCCCGCGTTAGATCAAAAGAGCTGGCTAAATGCACTGATTTATCCATCTCTCTCGCTTCAAAATCCAAGGTCATGGCTTCTCCTCTCCATCATCTTGCTCCAGATAATACTCATCCTCACGCTCCGCTCCGTCCCCATTTCATTCTCCTCTCGCCACGTGGCGTCGGAACAGCATCTCACCGATATCTCGGCCTACTCCTCCGCCTCTAATGTATCGGACCAATGCGGATTGGGCAAAATCTACGTCTATGATCTCCCAAAATCTCTCAACACGGAGTTATTACAAAATTGCCACGAATTAAACCCGTGGGGATCTCGCTGCGACATGTTGTTAAACGACGGGTTTGGTAAACAGGCGAACGGATTAAACGGCGTCGTACCGGAGAACTTACTACCGGCTTGGTACTGGACGGACCAGTTTGTATTGGAGATTATATATCACAGAAGGATTTTAAACCACAAGTGTAGAACTTTGGAGCCAGAATCAGCTACGGCGTTCTACATACCGTTTTACGTTGGACTCGCGGTGGGGAAATACCTGTGGTCTGATTCCAGTGCCAAGCTGCGGGATATGCACTGCGATATGATGTTAAATTGGGTTATGAATCAACCGTATTGGAACCGATCGGACGGTTGGGATCATTTCATGACGATGGGGAGAATCACGTGGGATTTTCGACGATCGAGAGACCAAGACTGGGGTTCCAGCTGTATCTTCAAGAAGGGTACGAGAAACATCACGCGCCTCCTCATTGAACGAAACCCGTGGGACTATTTCGATGTCGGTGTGCCTTACCCCACAGGATTCCACCCCCGATCCGAGTCCGACGTCATCCAGTGGCAGGACTACGTCCGAAACCGTAACCGGTCGTCCCTCTACTGTTTCGCGGGGGCCACGCGCACGGTCAAGAACGACTTCCGGTCAATGTTGCTGACTCACTGCAGGAACGAGTCGGGCACGTGCCGAGTCGTGGACTGCGGCGGGACTCGGTGCATGAACGGGACGTCGGCAATCATGGAGACGTTTTTGGATTCGGTGTTTTGCTTGCAGCCGAGGGGAGATAGTTTCACGCGGAGGTCGATATTTGATTGCCTGGTGGCCGGTTCGATTCCGGTATTTTTCTGGAAGCGGTCGGCTTATTATCAGTACGCATGGTTTTTACCAGAAGAGCCGAAGAGTTACTCGGTTTTTATAGACAGGAATGAGGTGAGGAATGGGAGCCGGTCGATAAAAGCGGTTCTGGAGAGTTACAGTAAGGAAGAAATAAATAGGATGAGAAATAAAGTGATAGATTATATACCAAAATATATATATGCAAAGCCAGGAGAAGGATTAGGGAGTGTTAAAGATGCATTTGATGTGGCCATTGATGGGGTTTTGAGGAGAATGAAAGAGCAAAAAGAATCAGGAGTGAAGTGGTAGATCATGATGAATATGATTGATGGTCTCATGGACCGTTAGATCTAATTCAGCAGTATATTATGTACATTTTTTTTTTATTTAGGATTCACAAGTTTTTTTACTATACATGTAATTCTTTATTTTGATTTGAGAAATTTATGATAATACTTTTGGTAGGCGAATGGGTGGAGTTGTATTGACTGCAGCATGGTATGATAGATAAGTGGGTGTTGTGTATAATTATCATTTGAGTTCCTTTTTGTTTTGATGAAAAGGAGATCAATAAAATGTTTCATGTCCCAATAATTGATACTTTTTTTTTTTTTTTTAATAGAATGAAGCAGAAGAGTTATATACAAATTTTGTCGAATTTTTGAAAATTTCGCTGATAAATCACCTATTATTCTATTCATTCAAACCCAAATCCAAGAATTGTCACCCAGCCACACATGATGAGGGTTAAAATGAATCAAATTGTTGAATGTGATACAAGCAAATTTAATAAAAAATGAAAAAAGAAAAACCTTAGAAGGGTGTTTGTATCCTCTTTCATCTCCGCCTTTTCATTTACAACTCTTTTTTTAAAAAAATAATCTGAGCTTGTTCTTTTCATCATATTTATGTTGGTTTGAATGTTGCAAAATTGCGAGTGACATCAAACACCACCAACCAAATCATTGTCCTGGAACTAGGATTAAATTAATCTGTTATCTAAATTGCGATCAGTGGAGCCTATGGGATGTGATTAATTGTAATTTATTCTCGTGAGGTGTAGGAGCTCTAATGAACATCTCTCTTTTAAAATTAAGCAAATTTTATTTAAAACTAGCCAAGTATTCGAATCAATTAGAAGCAAATAAAATATCGTTAAACAAATATTATTGGTAGTGTAGTATATTAGTATCTTCAAGAATGGGGAAGAAAAGAATATAAAGATAAACCATTTTAAATCAAAATTTTGTCTTATATGTCACCAAAGATAGAAAAAACCCGAATTGATTCAGTGTTATTTGTCTTTAGTATATTAAAATATATATCTTTATATTTCTATTATGTCGATTAACTTGATAAATTAAGGCGATCAATCATTAGAACCTTACAAAATTTATATATATATATATATGAAAATTAGTTTGGTTTGATGGTCTTGTTAACCCGGCCAAGGTTCCGGTTCCGGAACCTAACCGGTTCGGTTAGGGTTCCTCCCCTAGCCGAACCGGTTGGAACCGAACGGTTCCAACCGTTCCAACCGTTCCAACCGGTTCCGGTTGGAACCGGTTTGTATATATATAATAATATATATTTTTAATTTTTTAATTAAGATTTTTATTTGTAATTTAGTGTAATTATGTAATGTAATTTAACTTAATTTGTAATTTACATAATTTTATTTGTAATTATGTAATTTTATTTGTAATTATTTTCAAAAATAATAATTTAATATATTATTTGTAATTTGAGTTTTATTTTCAAAAAGTAAAAAAAAAAAAAAAAAAAACCGAATGGAACCGGAACCGGAACCAGAACCGAACGGTTCCGGTTCGGTTCCTGTTCCGGTTCCGGTTCCATTTTAGTGTGGAACCGGAACCGGACGGTTCGGTTCCGGTTCGGAACAGAACCGAACCGTCGGCCCGGTCTAGTCTTGTAGAATAATATGGAGGAACCTAGGAAAGTGAATGGTGGGCCTCGAAAGCGGTAGCTAAAGGCATAAAAATCACAAGGAATCTCTCTTTTGCTACTTTTCTTTTACAAAAAAGAAACATGGTAATGCCATATAAAAATGTTATCCTATGGCTATACAATTTCCATCGTTCATTAAGAAACCAACAAAAACAAGTGAAATTTATCCGAAAAAAATAACTAATTTTTTTTTTTTTTTTGCTAATATAAAAATTATAATTTTATTGATTAAATAAAACTTTCTGACAAAAGCACCCTTATTTTCCAAAAATTCTTTTTTTTTTTTAATGTGCAGTGATGCAATTAGAAGTTATTAATGTTGCACCAAAAAATATTAAATTTTAAATTTAAAAGTTGATGATTTTTGTATTTGTATTAAAATTTGTCATTTTTTTTTATAATTTCCCAAAAAAGTAACCACTTCCTTGTAATAGAACTTGTTCACTTTTTTATTAGGATGGAATGAGACGATATTTGTCAATCCCGATTCTATCCCATTTATGAAATCAGGGTGAAAAATTATCTCGATCATCCCGATCACATCCCATCTCATCTCGTTAAATCCTGTCTTATTCTGCTTGAGTTTTCAAGACATTTTTTTTTATCTCATCCCATCTCATTTTAAAAACAGAATATAAAAATATGTTTTAAATCCGGTCTCAAATTAATGGGAGGAAAAATTGCTACGTCTAATGTCCCCTGTGACTTTAATTTAGTGAGGGGATTTCTCTTCGGAGCAGGTCTTCATCATTTATAGTCCATCATTGGATGGAATAAATATGATGGATAAGGGTGATAAGGCCCAGATAAGTCTGGACTTTAGGGTATTAATTTTCTCTCACATCAATTGCACCCTAAACTTAAAGGGGGTGCCTCTATTTTAATTGCGAATGGATGTACCACATGCTGAGCCGGTGGTGGGCTCATTCAATAACACGTTTTCTTGCGTTCTCAAATTATGTTACAGGGGGCACGATGGAGGATCGGAAACGGAGATAAGATTAGTATTCATCGGGACAGCTGGATATCAAGGCCCACCTCTTTCAAGCCTATATTAACTTTTGAACTACCACAAGATGCGACAGTCTCATTGCTCTTAAACTCTTCTAACCAATGGGATGAAGAGAAGGTGAGGCAGCATTTTATAGAGATGGATGCAGAAGAGATTTTGAAGATTAGGCTGCCCCGAAGACCACATAAAAATCAAATAGTCTGGCACTTTGATAAAAAAAAAAAGGAGAGTACTCAGTCAAGAGTGGATACTAGCTTGTCCTAAAACTGAAGACCCCAGACCAACCTTGTTCGTCAGAAGGCTCGGCAAAATACTAGAACATAATTTGGGGACTTGATATTCCAGCTAAGTTAAAGATATTTTTTTGGAGGGCAGCGAATAACTGGATACCAACGGCGGAGAATCTATGGAAGAGGAAGACTCTGCAAAACCCAAGATACCAGATTTGTGGAAGTGAAGTTGAAACAGTTTACCATGCGTTGTTTGATTGCAAACGGGTAGTTAAAGTCCGGAAACTATCGCTGTTTAAAGAAGCAATAACAGAGTTGACAATTACAACTAACAGAGATCATTTAGGTATTATTGCGAATTTGAGCGAGATGTTTGGGATGCGGGATATAGAATTGGCTGTAGCAATTTGTTGGGTTTGTTGGAATGCCAGAAATGGGTTTATATTTGGGAGGAAAGTAGTGGAGCCTGTCAACTTAATTGCAAAGGCAGAAGCAGAGGTGGCAGGATATAGAAGGATACAATGCCCAACTATGGCTGCAGCAAATGAAGCGAAAGAGGTGAAGATAGCCACATCTACAACAGAATATTTCACGATTAACACAGATGCAGCAGTGGATATCGATAATCAGATAGATGGACTTGGGGTGGTTATAAGAAATAAGGATGGTAATGTGCTTGCTGCAGCAATTAAAAAAGTCAGATTTAATGGGGGAGTGGAATCAGCAGAAGCGGATGCAGTTTTGTTTGGGATGGAAGTAGTAGAGGAGAATAGTTTTCAACCTTTCTGCATTAAGACGAACTGTCAGAATGTCATCACATGGGTTTCTAACAGGAATGGCAGCAAGACAGAAGTTTTTTGGATCATTGAAGATATTAAAGAGAGGTTAGCAGATTGTGCATAGTCAAAAATTTGTTATACCTCTAGATCTAGTAATATTATTACCCATGCTTTAACTAAGGAAGCTATTAAAGCTAATTCACATGTTATCTGGAAAGATAATTTTCCTTCAAAAATTTCTTGTATTATTAACAAGTTGGAGTAATACATTTCAGTTTTAGTTTTCAAAAAAAAAAAAAAAAATTATGTGAACACATTTTATTAGTGTAATCGTATCCCTACCCAATGAAGGTCTAGATGAACATAGAAAGACCGAAAAATTGTTTTACCAATGACAAATTTATTTAACCCCTATTAGTATTTTCATTATTTATCTTTCAAATTAAATTACCAAAATGACCAAATTATAGTTTCTCGGATACCATGAAAAACATATAGGGGGCAAGAAGGGAAGCTTAAAAACTTAAGCGTTTTGGACTTCAAAACTTAAGGGTTCAACCATGAAAATTTGGGGGCAAAATAACCCCACTCATATTTTAAAATGGATGAAAATTTAAGTGTTTTGGACTTTTTCAATTTTGGCCTAAAATTCATGATTTATTATAGTTTAGAGTAGATATTGTGCCCCCAATATATATATATATATATCTCATCAAATCCCAATTTTCTTCACTTTTAAAGTTTTTAAATGATTTAAATGTCTCCTATCACACACTTTAGTAGGGATGATAGCCGATTTGATATCCTAAATTATCACATTTATAATCGAAATCTCATATCTACAACTTAATCATATTTGTTAAAAGTTTCAAGATAATTATTCACATCCGCATCCGTCTATCAATACAGATATTCATATCTGTCCGAAATATCTGTAAAATAACAAAAATTCTGTTGATGGTGTTTTCAGGCACTATGTTATTTAAGCAGCACGACATGAGTAAAAAAGGTAATTCACTTCTCAGTCAAGATTATTAATGCCGACCCGACCACTAAAGAGTCAACAGTAAGGGGCCGGGAACTTTACGGTTAGTGACCGAGCACTTGAGTTCAAGATGACCGGGCAATTATCAGGTCGACAACAGCATTCTCAGTACAAAAGACTATTATGACCGACCACATGAAGACCGACCTTGTGAAAACCGAGCATAGGGCAAGACATGTTCGGGAAGATAAGACATTCTATCCATACAAGATAAGATAATAAGTTATCCTATTTTCATAAAGAGAACTGATGAGTCAGTATCCTAAAAGGATAAAAGAAGTGAAGATAGTTTTAAAAATAGGAATCCTGATAGGAAAATGAAACCATCTCCAACTGGGAATTTTTGTACAAATAGGAATATGATTTCTTCACCATTATAAATAGGAGGGTAGAGTGAGTGTAGAAAAAAAGGGGAGGAGAATCAATATCAAGATCAGAATCATCACCATCAGACTTGTAAAAAAAACCAGAAGCAGAGCCGTGAAGCGTGTTTGAGTAATAAAAGTATCATCCTTTTTGTGCCCGTGGACGTAGGTCGGACCAAGATCCGCCGAACCACGTTAAATCTCCTTGTCGATTGGCGTATTATTTGTCTTTTGCTAAGTTTGCTTTTGGTCCCCCATAACCAAACAAATTCACTATTGAGGGAGGATTGTCTCGGGAGTAATATTCCCATATTGCCCTGAGACCAAAATCAGCCGTCAACAAATTCAAAATATATTAACTGATATACGATGTCTGATACTACTGATTCTTTTAATGCAAATTCAACAATTCAATATCAATTTTTTCAACATAGTTTTGAATATAATTTCAATACAATTATCACATATAAAACTATAAGTAACATAACACCTCCTACTCAACACAATTTTGAATACCAATTTCGACACAACAAATTATACAATATGGTATTTAATTATTGAATGGATAGCATATATCAGATATTGATATCCTCTATTGTCTAATATCGATTGACGATATAAAATTTCATATTCACAATTTATTCACTATCTATTAAATTGCCTATAACAAATATTTTATTGAACTAATATTAACGAACATTCAAAATAGTTGTCCCCATTAAGTTCCAAAATTTTCTTATTATCACTTATAATTAGGAGCGGGTAGAATCGATTTCGGAATGAACCGAACTGAAAACTGATCGGTTCGTTATTGTTGGAACCGAACCCAAATCGAAAACTAGTACAGAACCAAACCGTTTGATTCAGTTCGGTTTCAATTTTCTACTTTTGGTTTCGGTTAGGAACTGCTCAAAACCGAACCAAACTGAAACCCATGAACACATATATACTCACAATAAGAACATACAAAGCTCGATGTTTAAAATTTTCTTATTTTTTCTCTTACTTTCTCAGCTAAACAACCGAAGAAACCAAAATTTACTTCACAAACAAGCATTAAACACAAAAAATTCAATATGAATGAAGAACAAAATCTGATTTTCTCTTTAAATTATTAAACCGATCGATTCATCGGTTCTGTTCAAATCGTGAACCGAACCGATTTCAACCGATCGGTTTAACAAAAACCAATCTGAACATAAACGTCAAACCAAACCAAACCAAACCAAACCAAATCGGTATTTTCGGCTCGATTCAATTGAGTTTTAATTTTTATGCCCACCCCTACTTATAATATTTTTTCCCCTAAATTATCATCAAGATTTCCTTTATTATATAATAGTAAGAAAAACTTTTCAAAATTTTTTGTTTGTTTTTTGTTGAAACATTTCGACATCAAATCACCTTAAATTCCAATCCTTCAATGTCATTGCGATTCGCTTGCTGCGGACTGACACACATTAAAACCTGTAATTAGAGAGTTAGATAAGCTTATCACTTCAAAATGTTGGAAAAGTGTGCCAGGGCCCACCTACACGTGTTTTTCTCATAAGAAAAGGAGAAAAAATAGAAGAAAAATAAAGGAAAGCAGATGGTTGGTTAGAATTTCGAAAGAGTCAAAAGAGGTAGAAAATTTCAAAATCTTAAGTGGTAAAATACTAAAATTCTAAAAACTAGTGCGTCGTCCTCTCACAGTCACAGGCCCGATCATTTTCAATTTTGATCTCCACCTTTGCGAAACCCACTTTCGGGAAAAAAAAAAAACTGAAAAAGTAAAATCATAAATTAACCTATGTATAATTGGCTTTGCTTGAGTCGTTATCGGCCTATGATTTCATATTCGTTTATCGGGTCTGGATATTGAGGAAAATGATACTTATCAAAGTCATGTCTTTTAACTTTTTTTTGGGTCGGGTTCATATGCAGAGACCGTAAGGTTTTGAGGTTAGCATGGAAGCATCCATGTAATTGAAATTTAAAATTTTCTTCCAAACCCACTTTAAAGATCGTGGTTATGTCGTTGTTGATGTAAACAATATTATTAAATTAATCCATATTAATTTTAACATGCATGCAATAATTTTATTTATCAAATATAAATAATATTTACTAATAATAAAATATACATTGATATGCTTATTATTCTTTTTTAGCCTTTTGAATATCCTCATTTATTTTTTTCATTACAATAGTGCACCAAACATTGTACATCTACTTGACACACTAGTACTCCTCCACGAACAAATCACTCTCACTTTTGAAAACAAAAGAAACAATTTTCTTTTCTAAGATATTAAAGTCTTTAGAAACGAATTGGAACTATTTCTGGAGAGAGATCAACTCGCAAATTAATATATATATATATGCAACTGTTATTTATAAAACAACAACAAAAACAAATTGCTTTCTTTTAACGTGAATTGCCTATTAACAATAAACAAACAATTTTTTTGCTTGCTTTTCTTTTAACGTGAAGACATATAATTTATTTTTAATTGTATCCCAATACAATAATTGTGCGTTTACGTACTCGTAATCAGAATGATATGAAATCAGAATGAAATTGAATCAGAATCGGAATGGTAAATCGGAATCAGAATAAGTTGTTTACTTAAATGTAGGAATCAGAATCGGAATGAAGTAGTATTACCATTGATGTGTTTACTTTGTCTAGTAATCGGAATGAATTGATAAAAAGTTACAAAATACCATTAGTTATAATTATATATTAATTAATTTATTATATATGACTTATTATTAATTTTGATATTTTAAATTATTAAATATTAAATTATTCTTTTATAAAAATATTAAATATTAAATATTATTTTATTATTAATTATTGATTAATTTTATTATTGTTGATTATTTAAGTATTAATTAATTATTAATTTACTAATTAATTATTAATGTATTAAATTATTCTTTTATTAAAATGTTAAATATTTTTTATTAATTATTATTAATTATATTTATTATTTATAAATTAAGTATTAAGTAAGTATTACTCTATTAATTAATTATTAATGTAATAAATTACTAATTATTAAATTATTCTTTTATTAATTATTATTTTATTAAAATGTTAAATATTTTTTATTAATAATTATTAATAATTTTATTTTTATTTATAAATTAAGTATTACTTTATTAATTAATTATTAATGTATTAAATTACTAAATATTAATTTATTCTTTTATTAAATTATTATTTTATTAAAATAGTAAATATTATTTTTTATTAATTATTGATTAATTATTAATATATTTTATTAATTATTATTAATTAATTATTTTATGGGTAATGTTGTAACTTCCCTCAATAATGAGAATGAGAATCTCATTCCCATTGGGGTGGTGGGAATGTGATTCCCATTCCCCATTCTCAAATATGTGGGCCCCACTTCCATTCTCATTTCCATTTTTATTCAATTTTATAAAGTAAACAAGCTTATTAGAAATGATTTTCATTCCTCCATTGCCATTACCCTCAAGTAAACACACCATAAGATCAATCAAATATCTCCCCAAATCAAATTTGATCTCTTAAAGATTCTTTCCAAAATAAATTAAGATACTTAATCAATTAGAAAACCTAATTAAATAAAGACTTTCCTATTTAATCTTAATTAGGACTCTAATTAATTTGGGTGCTAGCCCACTAAATTAAAGCCCAATAGATTAAATATTATTTTGTCATAATAATTAATTATTAATTAATTAATTTAATTTACTTAATTTTAATTAATAATTAATTAAAGTTACATTTAATTTATTTAATATAAACATCAAATATTTATTTAAATAATTAAATCTAATTTTATATTTCGAATTTATTAACCAAATTAATATTTCTGAAATATCCCGAATATCCTAATCCAAGTAGGAAACACCAAAATAATTATTTATTAACTTTTAATAAACATCATCGAATTTGTAACATAGACGGCAACTATATTGTGCGACCGTCCTAGGTTCATTATCGAGTAGCAGTGGAATAATATTAACTCTTTAATATTTCATCTCTATGATATTCCACAGACCATGAGGTAATCGCCTAGCAGCAAGCCATGGCCCCTAGTCGGTGAATGAAGTGAGAAAATATATGAATCTGTTAGAATACACTTCGAGCATGTCATCTCATTCTTTCCGATATGTATGTTTCTTATCGAGTCTGTGATCATAGTAAGGTTGAATCCTTATACCCGATATATCTTTAAACTTTATTTTGTGGATTCGATATCTCTAAGATATCGACTGCTTTGGCCAAAGACTTGTATCCACAACTTTGAGTTTCTTTGAAACATCTATAACTTTTATTATCAAAGTTATCAGATTCCATCTTGAAGCATACGTGATTTCTTACGTCAATCGTTCGAGGCCATCTATCATTTATTCAAAGGACGTGGATAGTCGAATGAGTATATACTAGTGAACCAAGAGTACTGTCGCACAAGTCATCATATGATCTTAGGTCAGAGGATATGACGACACTAATGTATTATTACGAAGATCAATGACCTTAGATAATATTACCATGTGATCTTACGCTTTTGTGGTCGTGTTCGATATTTCATTATACTAATGAAACATCTATTGTTTGTGTCATTATGATATGCGACTCAACATCCATTCTATTAACACCATATGTCAATCTAGGCGACACACAATAATATTGGTCAAGTGATATATTATTGTCCTGTATAACAATTACATTTTACCAAGAACTTAATTTGAGACATATATAAGTATCGTGACTCTCATAATCGTAAACGTCTTTTGGATTAACGATATTTATCTGACATAATGTCTAAGGACATACACATAAATTATGGATATAATAATGTGTAGTTAACAAATGTCTTTTATTAATAAATAATAAACTATATTACAAATATTATGCCTTAAATCATTACATCCATAACTGATTTTTGGGCATACACTCTAACAAACTCCCACTTGCACTGAAGCCAATTGTTATGATACCCATGCCCATCTTCTCAAGATGACGCTCCATTTGTTCTTAGCTCATTGGTTTTGTGAGTGGATTAGCCACATTGTCAACTGAAGGTATTTTCTGAATGGCTATCTGCCCATCTCCAATATATTCTCTTAGTATGTGATACTTTCTCTGAATGTGTTTGGATTTCTAGTGTGACCTTAGTTCATTGGCCTGTGTTATAGCCCCGTTATTGTCACAGTTTAAAGGGAACGCTCTTTCAATAGCTGGAACCACACCTAGCTCTGTAATGAACTTCTTTATCTAAACTGCTTCATTTGCTGCTTTCGAAGCTGTTATGTATTCTACCTCAGTAGTGGAGTCATCAATAGTGGATTTCTTGACTCTATTCCAACTGACTGCTCTTCCATTACATAAGAAATGAATCCAAAGGTTGACTTGTAATCATCAGTGTCTGTCTGAAAGTCCGAGTCTGTAAACCCTGTTAGTGTCCTTACACATGCCACAAGATCTCTAAATAATGATTTGTGTGTGAATAATCAAGTGAAAGTAGCGAAATACTTTCATTGATCGGTTGGGAAATTTCAAAAATTTCTTTGGATGTAGAAGCTCCAAGCTTTGAGATGAGTTCCAAACCCTTGGGGTGAGTTTCCCTATCACCTCACAAGACTCCTAAAGTGCTAGCTTTTACAAATTTTTGAAGCAAAAATTTGTCTTCCAAAAAGAGCAAAATTCGGCAATTTGGAGATGGAGAGAAGATGAGTGAATAGTTCCATTGACTTGGTTGGTGTGTTGTTTAAATAATTCAATTAATAAGCCCAACCACTTCGATCACACTTTGACAAGTTGATGTAAGTCAAGTGGGTCCCACCATTTTAAATTCCAAATTTAAGTTGGCTTACACAACACACAACTAGTACTTGGGCCCGAGTTCGTTTAATTCCAAATTAAACGAATTTTCCATCGCGACATAATTAAATCCAATTTAATTAAATAATAATGCCTAGCAAAATTATTACGATAGTCACTTACGAATTAATTCCAAATTAATTCGTTCGCCCGAATTAAAATCCAATTTTAATTCCGCATTGAAATCCAATTTAATTAATATATCCAATATATTATTTAATCGCGTTCTCTCTTCTATGCGAATTTAATCATATATAAATTATTGCCGTAATTAATCCCATATTAATTTTCTCTCTCATAATTAATCCCAGATTAATTCTGTTAGAGTCAAATGTCATTGGTGAATCTTTGGGAAGCGACCCAAGAGATTTCTGGATATATTGGCAATAAATACGGTCATCATACTATCCAAACACGTGCGTACCTCGTACCACGTTCTCACTGATTTACAAGACATGGTTGACTTCTAGCAAAACACAGTGCCTACCCAATTCTCCAAAAATATTCAACGAGGAATATATAATCTGTATCAGGCGTAGTATACAAAATATTACGTAATACGATCCAGTATCAGATGTCACATGTTAGGCCTAGGGCTGGCGCTGTGTCTGCCCCGTACGAAGCATATAACAGATCACTAGCAACTAGTCTCTGTAATCGGATAATCATGACGTAGTCATAATATCCCGATAGTTGCAGCATTTAAGAGTACTAGTTCTGTATCATGTGTGATCACCATCTCCATATGACTGAAGTGATACTCTCATCTTGACATCACACCAATACACTACGATTCTCAGTAAACCCAGTATAGGCGTACACAAAACCTATTAAAGCTCCGGACGACCAATACCAAAGCAAACTGATTTTCTCAAGTATTAGCGATGCAAGTCTCAGGTTAAAGATCACATACACCTACCCTGATTCGGATTCCCATGGACACATAGTCATAATAGCAATGGTACTCCGATGGGTCTATCCAGGGCGAAGCTGTTCCCGGTCTAACAGCTAACAGAACCTCTTATCACACTTGCATAAGTATCCAATACTTAAATATATGAGAACTATGTCGTTAAACTTCCATAACGCGCACAAGTGCAATACTAGTCTATTCCGCATTATCGATGTCCATTCTCGATAATACTACGACTAGAGATATTTAATGATTAAACCGTTCGTGGATTAATACTATCTCATATCTTATTAATCCGATTTAACCATATTGACTTTTATCATTAATAATCCAAGTAATCCATTACATAATGATAAAATAACAATTTCCTTTGTCACATAGTTAATTTGTACAAAAAACACCATGTTCTTTACAAATAGTGATTCTATGGGTCATAATTGTCTAATAATCTCCCACTTGGCCTATAGCCAATCACTCAAGTATCTAATACCTGAACTATGTACATGTCGCTCAAACTTTTGCTGAGATATAGCTTTCGTCAATGGATCTGCAATGTTGTCATCTGATGCGATCTTGTAGATCTTCACATCGCCACGATGTATGATCTTACGAATCAGATGAAACCGTCGAAGTACATGCTTGGATCGTTGATGAGACCGTGGTTCCTTAGCCTGTGTTATAGCCCCATTATTGTCATAATATAAAGGTACGAGCTCAGTTGCTAACAGAACTACTCCTAATTCAATTAGGAATTTATGGATCCAAACTGCTTCTTTTGCTGCCTCAGCTGCAGCAATATATTCCGCTTCTGTTGTTGAATTGGCAACAATATCTTGCTTGGAAGATTTCCAGCTCACTGCTCCGTTGTTCAAACAAAATATGTACCTCGATTGTGACTTACAGTCATCTTTATTGGTTTGGAAACTTGCATTGGCGAACCCAGTCACCTCAAGTTCTCCATCCCCATAGACTAAGAAAGCATCTTTAGTTCGTCTAAGATACTTAAGGATGTTCTTTACAACAATCCAGTGACCATCACCTGGATCAATTTACAACCAATAGGCTTAATGCCTTCTGGTGCATCAACCAGTGTCCAAACTTGGTTGGTATATATGGAATCCATTTCGGACTTCATGGCCTCTTGTCATAAAGCGGAGTCGATACCTTGTCTCGCTTCCTCATACGTAGCCGGTTCATCTTCCTCAATAAGATTAATATCTACAGGAGGTGAGATCAGAAACCCATACCTCTCAGGTTGTTTTCTGACTCTCTCCGACCTACGCGGTTCTTGTGTATTAGAAGATTGTGGAATATTCACATCCTTGATATATTATTCGTGTTCCGTTAGTGGGTCGGTGCCAGGAACAGTATCACTCTGATTTTCATCGAGTTCTATTTTCCTCCCACTTATCACTGCATCTATGAATTCCTTTTCGAGGAAAACTGCATGGAAAGCAACAGATATCTTGTTCTCTTGTGGGTTGTAGAAGTAATATCCTTTGATTTCCCTAGGATAACCTACGAATAGGCACTTATCCGATTTGTGTTCTAGTTTGGTACCATCCAAACGTTTAACATATGCCCAACATCCCCAAATCTTCAGGAATGAGAAACTCGGTTTCTTTCCTGTCCATATTTCATATGGAGTCTGTCCAACAGACTTTGACGGAACCTTATTCAAAATAAGTATTGCACTGTTCAATGCGTATCCCCATAAGGAAATCGGTAGCTCAGTGCGACTCATCATTGACCTTACCATGTCTAACAAAGTTCGGTTTCTCCGTTCGGACACACCGTTCAATTGAGGTGTTCCGGGAGGAGTCCACTGTGAAAGAATACCATATTTTTTCAAGTAATCTTGAAACTCATTGCTTAAGTATTCTCCACCACGGTCCGACCGTAATGTTTTAATACTTTTACCGGTCTATTTTTCTACTTCGTGTCGAAACTCTTTGAATTTCTCAAAAGTTTCCGACTTGTGTTTCATAATATACACATAACCATAACGCGATGCATCATCCGTAAAGGTTACGAAGTATTCATATCCACCTCTAGCGTGGCTGGATATGGGCCGCATACGTCACTATGAACGAGGGCTAACAGCACGGTGGCACGTACACCCTTACCACTAAAAGGTGTTTTAGGTATTTTGCCTAACAAACAAGATTCGCAGACATCATATGAATTAGGATCAAATCTTTCCAAGTATCCATTCTTCGAAAGAGTGTATATACAAGTCTTGTTAATGTATCCTAGACGACAATGCCACAAATAAGTCTCATATGTTTTACTCAATTTGAGCCTTTTGTTTGTCATGTTACATGTTTGAGATTCGTTTATATTCAAAATATAAAGACCATTATTAACATCTGCTGTAAATATCAAAATATCATCTTTATATACAAAACACCCAGTGTTCCGGAATACAAAGGTATACCCGCATCAGGTTAAACTAGATACAGAGATGATGTTTTAAGTCAAACTAAGTACAAAATAACAGTCACCTAATGTAATTACATGCCCCGTGGGCAGATTCAAAACATAGGTGCCAACGGCCAAAACAGCGACTCATGTCCCGTTTCTGACTCGTAGGTCGATTTCACCTGAAGCCAGTCTCCTGCTAATCTGCAGATCCTGCACATCAGTACATATATGAGTACCACATCCAGAATCAAAAATCCAATTTTTAAAACCAGGAGTGGACATGTTTATTTCAATAACAAATATACCTGAAGCAGGAGCATTGCCCGCCTTCGCTTCCTTCAAGTCCGCCTTATACCCACGGTAGTCACGCTTCCAGTGACCCCGTTTGCCACAGTGTAGGTAGACGTCTTGGGATTTGTCCTTAGTCTTCCTAGAAGACTTAAAAAGTTAACCTTGCATTTTTCTTCTTTTTCTTCACATCCCCAATGTGTGACACAGAAACTGGGCGACGCATGCTGTCCGGGCTCGCGGCCTGGTTGGGAGTACGGAGTAGCCCGCGGGGGACTAAACCAGAGAATAATGGAGTCACCACCCGGTGTGAACCGGGAAAATGAGATTAAAGGCCGCACTCACCCATCGCAAGGGAAGACCTCAAACCGTTGGGTTCGGAATGGTCCCTTACTTATGCTACTTGTAATAAAATGATTTGCGCAATAATCTAACCAAACCTAAGCAACGTATTTCCAAGGATGATTTACCCCTAAGTTCGCATGCATACATCAACAAGTTCATCTAAATTTACATGTAACACATATCTGAATTTGCATACAGCCTATTTGCATGTAATCTATGTCTCAATTTGCATACATAAAGATAAATTAACATACGGTAACCATACAAGTTAATAAACACATTGTACTCATACATGTGGGGAATACAGATAAACGACACATACACAATCTTACGTAATACAGAAAAACAATCAGGTTCATCATACGAATGGATAGCTACTAGGGACAATTATGCACGAAATCTGATGAAAAGGACTCAGTTCAGTGGGTGCGCGTTCGTGTAGCGTTCGTAAACGCGTTCGAACGGTAAATAGAAGGTTCTCGTTCGTGTGGCGTTTGATAACGTGTTCGAATGGTACCAGACCTGATGGAACAAATGCATGCACATTCGAGTAGCGTTCTTAAACGCGTTCGAACGGTAAACATAAGGTTCACATTCGAGTAGCGTTCGTAAACGCGTTCGAACGGAAAGGAAACAGAATGCTCACGTTCATATGGCATTCGTAAACGCGTTCGAACGGGGTTACAGCAGTGACCCCCAAAATGCAGTAAACAACATGACGCATACGTAAACGGATGAATAGATGACACCTAATCAATAATAACGGACTAAAAGGCGCAGTGAAGTATCGTGGTAAATGTTTTTTAACCTCTAAAAATAGAGGACCTTTAATCCAACTACTAAGCCCATGCGCATCACATCATAATGCATACAAAAATAGAAACAACGATATAGGACTTCGTATACCCGATTGAACACATCTCAGATTCGAACGTGTTTACGAACGCAACTCGAACGCGCATGCATTTTACCTTATCATGCATCAGGTTTCATTTCCGTTCGAACTCGTTCACTAACGCCATACGAACGTGAGCATTCTGTTTCATTCCCGTTCGAACGCGTTAACAAACGCCATACGAACGTGAGCATTCTGTTTCATTTCCGTTCGAACGCGTTATCAAACGCCATACGAACTCGAACCTTCTGTTACCGTTCGAACGCGTTTACGAACGCTACACGAACGCGAACACATTGAACTGAGACATATTCATCACATGCCATGTATAATTGTTTCTTAGGTGATTTTTTTATGGAACCACACATAGTCGTTCTTATCTTTGTGCACATAATAATGAAAAGCATGTTTATTCCATTAGTTGCGTCATTTGCCTTAGTCTTGATTTAACGCATTACGATTCATATACCTATGCCATGATGACTTTGGAGTATGATTTCTTGTGATATATCGGATGGAAACCCAGACATAAATTCCGTAGCCAATTCCGAATGGACGGTAATGCGGTCTGTACTTGGGATACAATTCCATGTATCACTTGGAAAAGTGCTCACATGTATGCTTGCGCAGTTATTATGTATGCTTGTGTTTTTCATGAATATGATATGCTGAATGAAGTTGTATGTTCGTTGTTACTTTGAGGTATTTTCAGGCATGTGTTCTTAGATGTGAGATATATGTGAAATGTATGTATAAGTTTTATTTTGTACCAGTGAATTTAGAAGCATGATACTCTTGGAAATAAGTGCTACTTAAGCCTGATTAAATTATTACATAAATCCTGTCATTACAAGTGGCATAAGTAAGGGACCATTCCGAACCCAACGGTTTGAGGTCTTCCCTTGCGAGGGGTGAGTGCGGCCTTAAATCTCATTTTTCCCGGTTCACATCGGGTGGCGACTCCATTATTCTCCGGTTTAGTCCCCCGTGGCTACTCCGTACTCCCGACCGGGCCGCGAGCCTGGGACAGCATGCGTTGCCCAGATTTCTGTGTTCCCACAGTCTGGCGACTGCACTGGGGATAGAGAATCGGCCCCGAAATATTGTCTTGTGATGTTTGGATTTATGTTTTAATTGACCGTGTCTATAGTGGATAAAGTGATGGTTTAATCAAAGGCATTTTAAGGCTAGGTAATGGTTTGGTGTCTTCCTTCATTCAATACCTTTCTAAAAGGAAAAGCTGTGAAGGCACCTAGATCGCCATCTACTCGTAGCCTATTGTGATGGACTAATTTGGAGGACTCGTTGTTTATTCCTGACACCAAGCGATAAGAGCCTAAGAGGCTTGGGTATTTAAGTGAGCCTCGCTCCACCTTCCCTCTGGGGGATCTACAACGGGAAATCCATTTGACAGTCCGTCACACACCATAGCTCATTGGCACGTACCTTAGTGTATAAAAAAGGTGCGCTCACTTGGTTGCTCGAACCCTTGAGTGGGGAGACCTAGTTGTGGGCCATCCTTCGCCGGTGAGAGCCTTTGTCTATACTCTACTAACCCACCCATAGACCGGGTTGGCTAAAGTAACAATTATTTCCTTGAATATGTGCTTGTGGACCATCCTCATTTGGATGCAGTTGGACTATTGTCAGAAATGCGGGCTTGCTGGGCCATTTAAACTGGGGCAAGTTCACACCTTATGACTATTAGGCCAAAAGCTTCTGAAATGTTGATAGGCCATTATTGTAGAAATTATTATGTCATGTTTGCATCATCTTTCTTCTATGCTTGTGTTTGGGAACATCGTTGTTTGGATCCATTTGGACCATTTATCATGGGATATGGGCTTGTTGGGCCATTTAAACTGGGACAAGAACGTATTTCATGACTATTGTGCCAAAGGCTTCTAAGTGATTGACGGGCCACTTTGTGATTGTGTTCGGAACGTTACCATTTGGGTTTAGTCGGGCACCTTGTCATGATATGTGAACTCATTGGGCCATTTAAACTGGGATGGGTTCACTCCTATGACAATTAGCCCGAAAGATTCTAAAATGATAACGGGCCGATTTGCTTGAGAGTTATAATTGATTTAGTATGTTATATATGTTACATGCATCTCATGCACCTCATACATACATATATCATGTTAACACTATCTATGTCTTAAAAAGACATCATAGATACCGTTTGGGTTAGAGAAGAGACAAGACTCACTAAAAGAACAAGTATGAGTGAATCCGATAATGAGGTGTCCCGTATGGATCAGTTAGAGAACGGTCTCGCCAAGATCACTGAACAGTTACAGGCTTTGACTACTGCTATGGCTGGTATAGCTGGGTCTCGTGCCGGGGTTAATTCTGGGGATGTGAGGCAAGATGAATCTCCGAACAGATTGGGGGATGATACCCCCGCTTTTGATGATGATATGGCAGAGTATGCAGCAGGCAGAGTATCTGGGTCTCAGACAGAGTTACAGAAACTCCGGGATCAGGTTGAGTCGGTTACCCGCAAGATGAGGGGTAAGAATGAGGATCTGCTGGATTATGACACACTGACTTTCGAGGATCAGTTGCCGGCACAGTTCAAGATGCCTGATATGGCTAAGTTTAACGGGAATGGGGATCCAAGGGTGGATCTCCGACAGTTTGTATCAGTCATGAGTTCAGTTGGCCTGTCTCAGCGCCAAGTGTAGAAAATGTTTGGAATGTCGCTTGAAGGAGCTCCCGTGGTGTGGTACCACAGCTTGGAGAAGAAAGTAAAGGAAGATTGGAGGGAGTTAGTGTTGGGGTTGGTGCTCAGAGCGCCAATTCCCGGTTGTATTTCTGTTAAATACTTCTGTAAAACATTATTATTATGAATAATATATGCAGTTTCTATAATATAATCTATATTTCTATATGGTAAAGACGTAATGACCCGAGAATGATTAGTCATGATACAGTTGCAAAAGCGTCGCAACGGACATTGAGAAGTATCATGACGTTGTCATTCTCAGACAGTTCCTGGTCAAAGTTTACACTGCTTGGTCAGTATAGTAAACCCGTTGAGACCGGTACATGTAGTATACTGGAATATATGATTCCAATGGTTTCTCAATGAACCATTAGTCTTGGAGACTAGTATAGACGTGTAGGTGTTTATAGCGGATAAACACTGAACGACTCACCGAAGATTCTTAATGGATGGTACACCAGCGTCAATAAGAATCTTCTTGGGTTGAGTAGCACTTGTGATTCTTAGACTTGAGATGCCATTGTGGGCACATGAGACATCTTCTACACTTAGACGGCAGTCACGTCACCGATCTATTTAGATCAGACCTCCGCATGTTCGTTAGGTGTAGACAGATCCTCAGAGTGTCCTATGTGTATCAAGATAGGATCCGTCAGTTCTGTGTATCAGAGCATAGGTAGTCCATATGATTAGCAATCAGATAAAACCATGGGCCCGTGGTAAAGTTTAGAAGCTAGTTCTAAACATTCTTTTGAGATTTCTAATAGAATAGTCGACTGGATAATCCCGATAGAGATTTGACGTTTACATCTATATATCTGGGATTTATCCGGATACCTGTGACAGATGAATTATACATTTTCCATGACCTCGACCTGTATGGTTCAGCGAGATTATCCGTGATCGTCATAATCTACGGGTGGATAGATTATGGACACGAAATTAGATTTCGTGACGGATATACCTGAATCTAGAGAGTCTCAATAATGAAACATACTCGTAGAGCACTAGAGCAACATTAATAAATAATATTGATTATTTATAAAGTCGTTTAAAGGTTAAACGCAAGATACGTGCTAAAAGGACTAGATAGTCATTTTCCAAATTATTATGTATTTACATTTAATACTTGATTAATTTAAATACACATTAATTAATAGTCAAAATGAGTTATTTGACTTATATCCTAAATGAATATATGTTTTTAATATTTAATGTAAATATTATACATATATTTAATATATTTGTATTTGATTAATTAATTAATTATTTAATTGTTAAATGATTAAATTAATTAAAATATAAATATCTTACATTAGGATATTAAAGTAAATGATGTTAGTTGCTTTTGTTGACTTAATTAAATATCTAATACAGTTGTATTTAGATATTTATGCAAGTTGACCAAATTAATTTGAAATGAAAAATGAAATTACATAACTTGTGTTTGGATTTGTGAAATTCGGCCAAGGCACATTTGGTGCAAGTATATATTGATTTTCATTTCACTTTACACTTAACCTAATACACTTTAAACAAAAGGAAACTCCATTGAAGAGACTTAAAGAAAGCTTGAGAAAGAAAGAAAGATTAAAGATAGCTTGGAATTTAGTAAGTTTTTCAAACTTGCTATTAGAGAGGAAATTGTTCCTTAGGTTATAGGCTTCAACATGTGATGTTCTTAGATTATTTATTTCTTTATTTCTTTGTGTTTTTGTTGATGGAAGTTTGATAGAAGTGTTGAGCATGTATGGTGAAGGAAGGTTGTGACTATTGTAGTTGTAAACTTTCTTTTAAGGTTTTTGAAACCATGTTGCTAATCTAGAGTTATTGACCCACTCTTAAATGACCTAGATTTGATCTTGAGTTGTTTCATTGTGTTGAGACTTGGATTGGATGGAAGAATGATGATTGAAGTAATTGATTTAATGTATTTGGTCTAATTTGTCCAATTTATGGAAATTGAAAAATTAGGGTTCATGACTAATTCCAAATTTGGGAGTTTTCATATATGTTGTGTATTTATGTGTGTATATGATGCATATAAAGTTTCATGTTGATTGGATATCATTTGGATGTGTCTTGAAGCATGAAAGTGCAAAATGCACAAATTGGAGCCCAAATGGTGCTCTCGGCTTTGGATAAGGAATTTGGGGATTTTGGTTGTTTTGGTGTTTTGATGTTTTGAGCATCATAAGTTCATCTTAGAAATGTTTAGAATCATTCAAAATTGATTAGATCAATTTCGGACTAAAATGGACAAAAATACAAAGCAAGGGTATTTTGGTAAATTCACTTGAATATGATTCATTTGAATTTTATTTCATAATTTGATTATTGGAATATTAAATAAATATGTTTATTTAATTAATCCGAGAAAAAGTTTTGAAATCTGAAAATCGGATTTTCACCGCTTCCGCTGCGTTACCGGATTCACCCCCTAAAAACCCCTACAGTTAGCTGATGCTTTCCTGAAGCAGTATGTCACTGACCTAGAGATCGATCTGTCACTCCGCGATCTGGAGAATGTTAAGCATAAATCGGAGGAGAGTTTTAAGGAGTACGTGGACCGATGGAGGGGTCAGTTGTTGAAAATGCAGACTAGGCCCTCAGAGAAGGACCAGATTAAAATGATCATCAATGGCACCAAGCCCTCCATCTATGGGAAGCTGAGGAGGATGACCTCCATGATTACTGATTTTCGGCAGTTGAGGGAAACTGTCATGGACATTGAGGAAGAAGAGGACGAGAATTGAAAATTCTATGGTATGAACAGGAGGCCCATTGGGGGAACATCGGGAGCAAGGCCCGTTTCTACTGAGATTGCCGCTATCCGGAACCGGCAGTTTTCTAACTTGGGAAGGCCCCTGTCAAAAGTGCTAGAGAAACTGAAGAGGCAAGGGCTTTTAAAGCCTTTAGAAGCCAAACCTATCCCAAACCCACCACCACCACATTTCAATCTCAACCTTTACTGTTATTTCCATCAGCAGAAGGGCCATGACACTGACAACTGTGCCCGACTGCGCCACGAGATCCAAGACCTCATTGACTCCAAAAAGATACCTGACCCCGAAACCGAACAACCAGACACAAACAGAAACCCCTTACCCAATTACCGAGCAGTACCCCCACCAATCTACATGATCAATTCTAGCCTCCCAGAAGACCTTGTCCTAAAATCCTTCCACCCTCAAGCCTTTTGCCTTGGAATCTGGGATAGTACTAGTGAAGATGAGGCAGAGCAGGGGAAAAGCTTTTGGCTTGATTTCTCTAGCAGTGATGAGGAAGAAGTAAGGGGAATGACGCGTAGCGGTCGCTTTTACAATGATATGGCGGAGAAGGGTAAGGGAGTTTTGGCAGATGGTAGAGAAGTGGTTGAGACTGCAGAAAATACTGAGGGGGATATAGTGCTAAGGCAATTGAGGAAGACTAGAGCACAAGTGAGTATCTGGGAACTGTTATGTGCATCCCGAGAGCATAGACATGCCATGGTTGAGGCCTTGAGCAAAATTGTGGTACCAGAAGACGCCAACCCTGCAATGTTTGTTGGGTCAGTTCAGAAGGAAGCTTTGCAGATATCTTTTTTCTGAGGATGATCTCCCGCCGGAGGGGAGGAATCATAATAGGCCTTTATTTATCAGGGCCGAAGTGAGGGGTAAGAAAACTTCATGTGTAATGGTGGATGACGGTTCGTCCATCAATGTGTGCCCGCTGAAAATTCTAGCAAAATTGGGTATGAAAGCAACAGACTTGGACCCCTCCAGTATGACTATTAAAGCTTATGATGACAGTAAAAGGGGAGTTGAGGGTACCTTTGTGGCTATGGTCAAGGTAGGACCGATTGAAGATGAGGTTGAGTTCACAGTGCTGGACATCCCAGCCACTTTTGCCTTATTGTTGGGAAGGCCTTGGTTTCACAAACTTGGGGGCGTGCCTCCCACTTTGCATCAGATGATCAAGTTCCCGTATGAGGGAGAAGTTGTTACTATCCGGGCTGAGGTAGATAATGCCGTGGCTGCCTTGGAGATACAACCTTTCACAAGGTTTCATGTGTCAGCTACTTTTGAGGAATGGGTGGATCCTAGGGTGGCTAGGATTATGGAGAAAATGAAATTTAAACCGGGTGAAGGTTCAAAATTGCCAGATTTCAGAGGACAGACCACTCGGAAAGGTTTGGGGTATAAGTCTGATGAAGAAAAGCAAAAGGTCAAGAAAAAGGGCCTGAAACTGATGGAATGTTTTGTGAAAGCTTAAGGATATCAAGGGGTGCCTGAACCTGTGGAAGTTAATGGAATTGTGGTACCGGGATTTGAGATCTTCCAGGATTTGTTGGGTGAGAAGCCGCTGGTTAAAGAAGCTGTGGAAACAGAGAATTGTGAAGAAGAATTGATGAAGTTGGAAAGCCTGACTCTGGGAGAGGACGAAAAGCCTGAGGAAGATCTGATTGCAGAGGAAGAAGTGTCTATAGATGATGAAGACATTTATCTTCCTGATTTGTTTGAATGTACTTCCGCATTATCCAATAATAAAGACATTTCTTTTGCTTACTTGCCTGAGTCATTTCCATTTGCTCTGCACGAATCAAGCAATTTGATATCAGTCGGCCAGAACTACTGCATTTAATTGGGTACTGTAGGCATTGCATTTTCGCATGTGAAACCCGATGATGAGCCTCATTTGGAGGCACTACCTTTTGAGTCACGGAAGCCGCGGGAAACGGATATCGGAAGGGGAAATTCAGAACAAATAAGCTCACTGTCTTCGTTATTGCTGCGTTCGTTACTTCGTTCGAACGGGAAACAGATTGCGGGCGTTCGTGTCGCGTTCGCGTAAGCGTTCGAACGGTGTCGGTAATTCTGGTTTTGCTGCTAGCCTCACGCCCAGCCCATTTAGCTCCCCAAAGCCCATAAAACACATCCCAAATTAAATAAATAAATATTAATTAAATATAAACATTAAAATAAAACATTTAAATCATTTACCAATTAAATAAAACATAAAATAAAATCATGCCTAATATAAATGAATCAAATATATTATATACTAAAACTAAAAATAAGATTGCCTAATTAAAATCAATCTTAACCAATTAAAGCCAATCATATATTTGACTTCCTAATTCAACAAGATATCCACCAATTTAAAAGTATTGACTTCCTAATCTAAACCAAATTTGTCCCCCTCAATCTTTGACTTTCCTTGCTAAACACTAAATCATATGCTAATTAAATGCACAAAATCCCTTCTCTTGTCAACCCTAACCCTTCTCTATATAAACAACCCCTCACCAAAGCCTTGGTCTCCCTGACACATAGAATTCACACCCAAACTCTCTCAAAATCTCTCTAGACTCTCTCTACACACCCAAGACCAAACAAGCAAAAAGAGAAAACACTTCACACATACACAAGCAAGAAAACAAAGAAACACCACAAGCCAACCATACAGCAGCCCTCCACCACCGAAAATCACCACAAAACCACACCCTAAAAACACGCCTAAACAACCCCCGAGATACCCAAAACAGAAGCCCAAATCCTTAAAAAACAGTAACATAAAAACTGCATTGATAACCTTAAAAATAATCATATTTAATTGCACTAAGAACCCACACAACTTGGAATAGTTCTTTGAAAACATTGAAACAGGTAGCCCGTGCAGTGAGCAGCAAAACAGGAGCCGAATAGGAGCAGAACGGAGTTCGAATCGTAAGCAAAGCAGCGAAACAGTGAGCTAGGACGTTGAACCAGCGGACCAGAAAAAGTTGCGGAGCTTTATCCCCTTCGATCTTCGTGGAACGTGAGTCCGAGAGACGGCTTAAAGGTTAGACCTGAGGGTATCTTTCACACTTATTCTCATTTTATTTTCTAGTCATTTATTTTGATTATATTTTCTGTATTTGTGTATCCGTTGTGTGTATGATGTATGTTGTGGGTATTGGATGAATGAGAGATGTGTCAACTCTCGCGGTATATCGGATGGAAACCCGGACAAATTTCATAGCCGATTCCGAATGGACGGTAATATGATCTGTACTCGGGCCACAATTCCACGTACCGCTTGGGTAAACGACACCATCTTTCTTTTGTTGTGTTGCTCTTGTTTATTTAGTTTGTTTTACCTAAACTCAATATGTCGTTAGTTATGCATGATTCAACCAAGCGCATGGGCTTAGTGAGTTAGTCCAAAGGTCCTCCATTTAGGAGACAAAGAGCCGAAAAGGCCACCTTCGTGACACTACTTCGCCGCGCGGTTGATGTATGTTTGGTTGACGCGAGATACGTTCAATCGGGCATACTTAGTTTGATATTGTTATCTTTATTTTCGTATGTATAAGTCAATCGAGCGCATGGGCTTAGTAAGTGTGTTGTGAGATCCCCTATGGGAGGGGCTAAAAGCCCTTTACCACGATGCTTTGCCGCGCCGGTTGATGTGTGTTCAGATTGGATGTAAGATGTGTTCAATCGGGCATACTTGGTTGATATGATTGGTTCTATTCTTGTATGTGTGATGTGACGCGCATGGGCTTAGTATGTTGGTCTAAAGGTCCTCTCTTTGAGAGATCAAGAGCCCCAAAAGGTCACCTTTACGGCAGTGCTTCGCCGCGCCCTTTTATTTTCTGTATTGCATCCTATTTCATGCATCAGGTCCGTGTCCGTTCGAACGCGTTTGCACAAACGCAACTCGAACGCGCATACATTTGCCTTATCATGCATCAGGTCTCCTTTCCGTTCGAACGCGTTTACGAACGCTACTCGAACGTGAGCATTCTGTTTCATTTCCGTTCGAACGCGTTAACAAACGCCATACGAACGTGAGCATTCTGTTTCATTTCCGTTCGAACGCGTTTACGAACGCTACTCGAACGTGAGCATTCTGTTTCATTTCCGTTCGAACGCGTTTACGAACGCTACTCGAACGTGAGCATTCTGTTTCATTTCCGTTCGAACGCGTTTACGAACGCTACACGAACGTGCACACACTGAACTGAGTCTGTCTTATTATATTCATGCATAATTGCCTATTGGTTGATCTTTCTTATGCAAATGTGTCAATGTATTACCATTCATATGCTCGTGTCATGATAACATTTGAGTATTATTTCTTGCGGTATATCGGATGGAAACCCAGACGTAAATTCCGTAGCCGATTCCGAATGGACGGTAGTGCGGTCTGTACTTGGGCTACAATTCCACGTACCACTTGGAAAAGTGCCCATATGTGTGCTTGTATGGTTACCATGTGTGCTTGTATGGTTAATATGTGCTTGTGTTTTTCTGAATATGATATGCAAGTAAAGATGTATGTTAGTTGCTATCTTGATATATGTTAAGCATGCAATCTATATATGAAATACATGTATATTTAGGCGCATATTTTATTTTATAAATGTGAATTTAGAAGCATGATACCTCTAGAAATAATTGTTACTTCAGCTTGTTTAAATTATTATATAAATCCTTTCATTACAAGTGACATAAGTAAGGGACCATTCCGAACCCAACGGTTTGAGGTCTTCCCTTGCGAGGGGTGAGTGCGGCCTTAAATCTTTGTCCCGGTTCACACCGGGTGGCGACTCCATGTTATGTAATCCTTCCCAACTAGGTCGCGAGCCTAGGAACGGCGTCGCCCAGGTTCTGTGTCCTACAGTCTGGCGACTCCACTGGGGATGTATTTGGCCCCGAAATATTGTCTTGTAATGAGTGGATTTATGTTTTAATTGGCCATGTCTATAGTGGATAAGTGAGGGTTTAATCAAGGGCACTTTGAGGCTAGGTAATGGTTTGGTGTCTTCCTTCATTCACTACCTTTCTAGAAGGAAAAGCTGTGAGGACACCTATATGGCCATCTACTTGTAGCCTTTGTGATGGACTAATTTGGAGGACTCGTTGTTTATTCCTGACAACAAGCGATAAGAGCCTAAGAGGCTTGGGTATTAAGTGAGCCTCGCTCCACCTTCCCTCTGGGGGATCTACAACGGGAAATCCATTTGACAGTCCGTCACACACCATAGCTCATTGGCACGTACCTTAGTGTATAAAAAGGGATACGCTCACTTGGTCACTTGAACCCTTGAGTGGGGAGACCTAGTTGTGGGCTATCCTTCGCCAGTGAGAGCCTTTGTCCATACTCTTGCAAACCCACCCATAGACTGGTTTATATGGTTAAAGTAGCAATTATTTCCTTGAGTATGTGCTTGTGGACCATCCTCATTTGGATGCGAGTTGGACTATTGTCAAAAACGGGCTTGCTGGGCCATTTAAACTGGGGCAAGTTCGTACTGTATGACTATTAGGCCAAGGCTTCTGAAATGTTGATGGGCCATTATGAAAAAAAATTATTATGATATGTTTGCATTATCTCCCTTCTATGCTTATGTTTGGGAACATCACCGTTTGGATCCATTTGGACCATTTGTCATGGGATATGAGCTTGTTGGGCCATTTTAAACTGGGACAAGAACGTATTTCATGACCATTGGGCCAAGAGCTTCTAAGTGATTGATGGGCCACCTTGTGTTTGTTTTCGGAATATTATCATTTGGATTTAGTTGGGCTCTTTGCCGTAAGACATGAACTCGTTGTGCCATTTAAACTGGGACGGGTTCACCCTTATGACAGTTGTCCCAAAAGCTTCTAAAATGATAATAGGCCGATTTGTTTGAGAATTTTATTTGCTTTAATATATGTTATATATTTCTTATGCATATCATGCATACATATACCCTGTTAACATCCTTTGTGTCTTAAAAGACACCATAGATACCGTTTGGGTTAGAGAAGGAACCAGACTCACTAAAAGAACAAGTATGAGTGAATCCGATAATGAGGTGTCCCGTATGGATCAGTTTAGAGAATGGTCTCGCCAAGATCACTGAACAGTTGCAGGCTTTGACTACTGCTATGGCTGGTATAGCTGGGTCTCGTGCCGGGGTCATTCTGGGGATGTGAGGACAAGAGGAATCTCCGAACAGATTGGGGGATGATATCCCCGCTTTTGATGATGATATGGCAGAGTATGCAGCAGGCAGAGTATCTGGGTCTCAGACAGAGTTACAGAAACTTCGGGATCAGGTTGAGTCGGTTACCCGCAAGATGAGGGGTAAGAATGAGGATTTGCTGGATTATGACACTTGACTTTTGAGGAACAGTTGCCTGCACAGTTCAAGATGCCGGATATGGCTAAGTTCAACGGGAATGGGGATCCGAGGGTACATCTCCGACAGTTTGTATCAGTCATGAGTTCAGTTGGCTTTTTCTCAGCGCCAGATGCAGAAAATGTTTGGAATGTCGCTTGAAGGAGCTCCCGTGGTATGGTACCACAGTTTGGACAAGAAAGTGAAGGAAGATTGGAGGGAGTTAGCTGATGCTTTCCTGAAGCAATATGTCACTGACTTGGAGATCGATCTGTCACTCCGTGATCTGGAGAATGTTAAGCAGAAAGCGGAGGAGAGTTTTAAGGAGTATGTGGACCGGTGGAGGGGTCAATTGTTGAAAATGAAGACCAGGCCTTCGGAGAAGGATCAGATCAAGATGATTATCAAGGGCACCAAGCCCTCCATTTACGGCAAGTTGAGGAGGATGACCTCCATGATTGCAGACTTTCGACAGTTGAGGGAAACTGTCATGGATATTGAGGAAGAAGAGGCCGAGAATAGAAAATTCTATGGTCTAAACAGGAGGCCATTGGGGGAACATCGGGAACAAAGCCCGTTTCTGCTGAAGTTGCTGCTATCCGGAACAGGCAGTTTTCCAACTGGGGGAAGGCCCCTGTCTAAGGTGCTAGAGAAGTTGAAGAGGCAAGGGCTTTTAAAACCCTTGGATACCAAACCATTACCCAATCCCCTCACCCACATATTAACCTAAGCCTTTATTGCCACTTCCACCAACAAAAAGGGCCATGACACCGACAACTGCGCCGACTCCGCCATGAAATCCAAGACCTAATAGACTCCAAGAAAATACCCAACCCAGAAACAGAACAGCCCGATACACACAGAAACCCCTTACCCAACTACCGTGCCGTACCACCACCAGCCTATATGATCAATTCTGGCCTTCCAGAAGACCTTGTCCTAAAATCCTTTCACCCTCAAGCCTTTTGCCTGGGAATCTGGGATAGCACTAGTGAGGATGAGTTTGAGCAGAAGAAGGACTTTTGGCTTGATTTCTCTAGCAGTGATGAGGAGGAAGTGAGGGGAATGACACGTAGCGGTCGTTTTTATAATGATATGGCGGAAAAGGGTAAGGAAGCTTTGACAGATGGTAGAGAAGTTGAGGTTGGCTGCAAAAAATACTGAAGGGGATATAGTGCTGAGGCAATTGAGGAAGACTAGAGCACAAGTCAGTATCTGGGAACTATTATGTGCATCTCGGGAGCATAGACAGGCTATGGTTGAGGCCTGAGCAGGATTGTGGTACCGGAGGATGCCAAACCCCGCAATGTTTGTTGGGTCAGTTCAGAAGGAAGCTCTGCAGATATCCTTTTCTGAGAATGATCTCCCGCCGGAGGGGAGGAATCATAATAGGCCTTTATTTATCAGGGCGAAGCGAGTGAGGGGAAAGAAAACTTCATGTGTGATGGTGGATGACGGTTCGTCCATCAATGTGTGCCCATTGAAAATTCTGGCGAGATTAGGTATGAAAGTAACAGACTTGGACCCCTCCAGTATGACTATTAAAGCTTATGATGACAGTAAGCGGGGAGTTGAGGGTACCTTTGTGGCTATGGTCAAGGTAGGGCCGATTGAAGATGAGGTTGAGTTCACAGTGCTGGACATCCCAGCCACTTTTGCTTATTGTTGGGAAGGCCTTGGTTTCACAAGCTTGGGGGCGTGCCTTCCACTTTGCATCAGATGATCAGATTCCCGTATGAGGGAGAGATTGTTACCATCCGGGCCGAGTTAGACAATGCCGTGGCCGCCTTGGAAATACTACCTTTCACAAGGTTCCAGGTATCAGCCACTTTTGAGGAGTGGGTGGATCCTAGGGTGGCTAGGATTATGGAGAAAATGAAGTTTGAGCCGGGTAAAGGTTCAAAATTGCCGGATTTCAGAGGACAGACTACTCGGAAGGGTTTGGGGTACAAATCTGACGAAGAGAAAAGCCGAAGGTCAAGAAAAAGGGCCTGAAACTGATGGAGTGCTTTGTGAAAGCTTCAGGGTATCAAGGAGAGCCTGAACCTGTGAAAGTCAATGGGATTGTGGTGCCTGGGTTTGAGATCTTCCAGGATTTGTTGGGTGAGAAACCATTGACTGGAAAAGCTGTGGAAACAGAGATTTGGGAGGAGGAATTGATGAAGTTAGAGAACCTGACTCTGGAAGAAGATGAGAAGCCTGAAGAAGACCTGATTGCAGAGGAAGAAGTGTCTATAGATGACGAAGACATTTACCTTCCTGACTTATTTGAATGTACTTCCGCATTATCCAATAATAAAGACATTTCTTTTGCTTACTTGCCTGAGTCATTTCCATTCACTCTGCATGAATCAAGCATATTTGACATCAGTTCAGCCAGAACTATTGCATTTAACTTGGGCACACTTGAGAACCCCAAAGAAATTGATTGCAAGTGAAGTAACCTCCGAGAGAGGGAGAAACTAGAACAAGTGTTGGTCAGATATGCCAAAGTATTTGCTTGGTCTTATGAGGACATGCCCGGGGTAGACAGAAACATTGCCCAGCACACAATACCAACTTATCCGAATATGAGGCCAGTAAAGAAAGAGAAACTTCGACGGATGAGACCAGAATGGGCTGAGAAAGTCAGAGAGGAAGTTTAAGAAGCAGATAGATGTGGGGTTCCTGGAAGTGGTAAAATATCCCGAATGGTTGGCTAACATAGTGCCGGTGCCGAAGAAAGATGGGAAGGTCAGAATGTGTGTAGACTACAAAGATCTCAATAAAGCCTGTCCGAAAGATGATTTCCCTTTGCCGCATATAGATGTTCTGGTTGACAGTGCGGCTTTGTCTGCTATGTATTCATTTGCGGATGGATTTTCAGGGTACAATCAGGTTCTCATGGCTGAGGAAGATAAACACAAGACTGCATTTGTTACCGAGTGGGGTACCTATTGTTACAAGGTAATGCCGTTTGGGCTTAAGAATGCAGGAGCTACTTATCAGCGGATGGCCACTACACTCTTCCATGACTTGATGCACAAAGAGATTGAGGTGTATGTGGATGACATGATGGTGAAGCAGAAAAGAGAAACGGAGTTGGCATATTGAGGCATTGGAAAGTTCCTTCAGAGAGTTGACAGATATAACCTGCGGCTTAATCCCAAGAAATGTGTGTTTGGGGTGACATCAGGGAAATTGCTTGGTCATACAGTGGGAATGGGCGGAATAGAGGTAGACTCCGAAAAGATCAAGGCAATCACAGAAATGCCTGCACCGAAGACAGAAAAGGAGGTCAGGGCATTCTTGGGAAAGATTCAGTACATCAGTCGGTTTATTGCCAAGTTGACATCGGTATGCGAGCCTATCTTCAAACTGTTGAGAAAAGATCAGCCAGTGAGATGGAATGAACAGTGTCAGACCGCCTTCGATAGAATCAGAGAGTACTTGGTGAAGCCACCCGTATTGAAACCTCCGAGGCCGGGTAGACCTTTGATATTGTATTTGGCTATAGAATCAGAAGCATTGGGAGGTATGATGGTACAGGCAGATGAGACAGGGGTAGAACATGCAGTTTATTATCTGAGTAAGAAGTTGCTTCCGTATGAGGCTCGGTATCAGGAAGTTGAGAAGATCTGTCTTGCAGTGGTATGGGCTTCCAGAAAGTTGCGACATTACTTCCAGTCTTACAAGATCCAAGTGGTGGCAAAGGAGAATCCTCTGAAATATCTTCATTCAGTGCCTTCACTAGTGGGAAAACTGGGCCGATGGTTGGTATTGTTGACAGAGTTTGACATTGAGTATATCACCTCCAAAGTGATCAAGGGACGAGCATTAGCGGAGTTTCTGGCATTGCAACCTGTTGAGGGGGATCAGTATAAGTTTGAGTTTCCAGATGAAGAGATCCAAGCAATAACAGTTCAGAGATGGAAGATGTATTTCGACGGAGCAGTGAATTACAAGGGAGCCGGAATTGGGATCGTGATAGTAACCCCCGAGGGAGAGACTTTGCCTTTGGCTAAGAGGTTGGCATTCAGAGTGACTAATAACATGGCTGAGTATGAAGCATGTGCTTTTGGCCTGACAGCATTGATAGCCCTGAAGCCGGGAGTGTGGAAATCTACGGAGATTCTATGTTGGTAATCCAGCAGATGCGAGGAGAATGGGAATTGAAGGAAGAACGGTTTGGCCTTATCTGTTTCACCTCAGAAAAATGGCACAGGATATCCCCGAGTGTAAGTTTCAGCACCTACCGAGGGAAGAGAATCAGATGGCAGACGCATTGGCTACACTAGCAGCGACTTGGGAAAATCCAGAGAAGTTAGTGATGAGACCATTGATACTGACACAGCAAGTAAACCTGCTTATGAGATAGAAAGAATTCTGGAAGTTGAGGTTGACGATGGTAAGCCTTGGTATTATGACATTCAGAGGTATCTGGAACATGGTGAATTCCCGGAAGGGGCGGGCAGAAAAGACAGAATAGCCATTCAGAAGTTGGCTTCCCAGTATGTGACTTGAGAGGGGAACTGTACAAGAGGCAGGCAAACGGTATTCAGTTGAAATGTTTGAGAAAAGAAGAAGCTCAGAAAGTGATGGAAGAGGTACATGCCGGGGTATGTGGTCCGCACATGAATGGGTTGAAATTGTGAACTTGTCCGCAAGATAGTGAGACAGGGGTTTTATTGGTCAACCATGGAGACGGACTGCGCGAAGATGGTAAAGCACTGTCATGACTGTCAAGCACACGGTAATTTGAATCACTTACCGCACACAGAATTACACGGGTTGTCAGAGCCGTGGCCTTTCTCAGCATGGGGAATTGATATGATTGGGGAAATTCGACCAAATGCATCAAATGGGCATCGCTTCATAGTGGTGGCAGTAGATTACTTCTCAAAGTGGGTGGAAGCCGAATCCTTCCGTAATGTTACAGCGAAGCAGATGGCAAAGTTCATAGCTCGGAACCTCATTTGTCGGTATGGTATGCCGCATCATGTAGTGACAGACAACGGGGTCCAGTTTCAAGGAGAGACGAAGGCAATGTTACAGAGGCACGGGATAGGCCACCACAAGTCATCACCGTACAGGCCGCAGGCAAATGGGGCAGTTGAGGCAGCCAACAAGACTATAAAGACAATTTTAGCCAAGATGACAGAAAATTGTAGAGATTGGGCCGAGAAGTTACGTATGCTTTGTGGGGGTACAGAACGTCGGTCAGAACGGCAACGGGTGCAACACCTTACTCCTTGGTCTACGGAATGGAAGCAGTATTGCCAGTAGAAGTGGAAATGCAGTCCCTGAGGGTATTAGCAGAGGCAGAATTACCGGAACAGGAATGGGCCGCACAGAGATTTGATCAGTTGGTACTGTTGGATGAGAAGAGAACAAAGTCTTTGTATCACATGCAGTTGTATCAGAAGAGACTAGCCCGGGCATTCAACAAGAAAGTACGTCCCACGAAGATCAGAAAAGGTGATTTGGTACTTAAGCAGTCGAGGCCGTCGACGACGGATCCGAGAGGGAAATTCAGGCCTAACTGGGAAGGACCTTACATCGTTCAGAAAGTCCTGGGAAATGGAGCAGTGAAGCTATCAGACTTGGAAGGAAACGAATTCACAGAACCGATCAATGTCGACAGGTTGAAGTTGTACTTTGCTTGAGAAGACTTGGTCGCCAGCGGAAGACCTAACCCAACGGAATAAGAAAACTCCTGCATACATGCATACACGTAACCTATATTGCATATTTTGTGTTTGTTCTTTGTGTAAACAGGTGTTGAAGACGGAAAAGAGCGAGCAGTAAGCCAATCAGAGATGGTAAAGGCACACATTTGATATGGGCAGTAATCTGAAGATTGAGGTCCCAATGAAGTTAAGTTCCGGGTATGGGTCTCGGAGGGCGAAGCCCATATCGGCTGAGGAGCGAGGTTCCACATTGTACCAGCTTGGGGCGAAGCCCATATCGGCTGAGGAGCGAAGCACCACATCATCATTTTCGGGATGCGTCCCAGGTCGAGGGCCCACATTTTGTCAGCGGTATTGGGATGCGTCCCAGGGTCGAGGCCCCCGTTGTCGGTTGCAGCTATTGGGATGCGTCCCAGGATCGAGGTCCACTGCATCATCATTTTCGGGATGCGTCCCAGGGTCGAGGCCCACATTTTGTCAGCGGTATTGGGATGCGTCCCAGGGTCGAGGCCCCCGTTGTCGGTTGCAGCTATTGGGATGCGTCCCAGGATCGAGGTCCACTGCATCATCATTTTTCGGGATGCGTCCCAGGGTCGAGGCCCACATTTTGTCAGCGGTATTGGGATGCGTCCCAGGGTCGAGGCCCCCGTTGTCAGTTGCAGCTATTGGGATGCGTCCCAGGTTCGAGGTCCACATTATCAGCAGCATCGAGACGCGTCTCAGGATCGAGGTCCACTGCAGTATCAGCTCAGCTCGAGACAGCTAGCTAGCCAGGTAAGTAAAATGCATTGCATAACTTTGATAGGATTGTTCAAAGTCACACACTGCACAAGTCCCATCAAAGTGGGGGCGACTGTAGGCATTGCATTTTCGCATGTGAAACCCGATGATGAGCCTCATTTGGAGGCACTACCTTTTGAGTCACGGAAGCCGCGGGAAACGGATATCGGAAGGGGAAATTCAGAACAAATAAGCTCACTGTCTTCGTTATGCTGCTGCTCTTACTCGTTCTTCGTTCGAACGGGAAACAGATTGCGGGCGTTCGTGTCGCGTTCGCGTAAGCGTTCGAACGGTGTCGGTAATTCTGGTTTTGCTGCTAGCCTCACGCCCAGCCCATTTAGCTCCCCAAAGCCCATAAAACACATCCCAAATTAAATAAATAAATATTAATTAAATATTAAACATTAAAATAAAACATTTAAATCATTTACCAATTAAATAAAACATAAAATAAAATCATGCCTAATATAAATGAATCAAATATATTATATACTAAAACTAAAATAAGATTTGCCTAATTAAAATCAATCTTAACCAATTAAAGCCAATCATATATTTGACTTCCTAATTCAACAAGATATCCACCAATTTAAAAGTATTGACTTCCAATCTAAACCAAATTTGTCCCCCCTCAATCTTTGACTTTCCTTGCTAAACACTAATCATATCCTAATTAAATGCACAAAATCCCTTCTCTTGTCAAACCTAACCCTTCTCTATATAAACAACCCCTCACCAAAGCCTTGGTCTCCCTGACACATAGAATTCACACCCAAACTCTCTCAAAATCTCTCTAGACTCTCTCTACACACCCAAGACCAAACAAGCAAAAAGAGAAAAACACTTCACACATACACAAGCAAGAAAACAAAGAAACCACCACAAGCCACCCATACAGCAGCCCTCCACCACCGAAAATCACCACAAAACCACACCCTAAAAACGCCTAAACACCCCCGAGATTACCCCAAAACAGAAGCCCAAATCCTTAAAAAACAGTAACATAAAAACTGCATTGATAACCTTAAAAATAATCATATTTAATTGCACTAAGAACCCACACAACTTGGAATAGTTCTTTGAAAACATTGAAACAGGTAGCCCGTGCAGTGAGCAGCAAAACAGGAGCCGAATAGGAGCAGAACGGAGTTCGAATCGTAAGCAAAGCAGCGAAACAGTGAGCTAGGACGTTGAACTAGCGGACCAAAAAGTTGCGGAGCTTTATCCCCTTCCGATCTTCGTGGAACGTGAGTCCGAGAGACGGCTTAAAAGGTTAGACCTGAGGGTATCTTTCACACTTATTCTCATTTTATTTTCTAGTCATTTATTTTGATTATATTTTCTGTATTTGTAGTATCCGTTGTGTGTATGATGTATGTTGTGGGTATTGGATGAATGAGAGATGTGTCAACTCTCGCGGTATATCGGATGGAAACCCGGACATAAATTTCATAGCCGATTCCGAATGGACGGTAATATGATCTGTACTCGGGCCACAATTCCACGTACCGCTTGGGTAAACGACACCATCTTTCTTTTGTTGTGTTGCTCTTGTTTATTTAGTTTGTTTTACCTAAACTCAATATGTCGTTAGTTATGCATGATTCAACCAAGCGCATGGGCTTAGTGAGTTAGTCCAAAGGTCCTCCATTTAGGAGACAAAGAGCCGAAAAGGCCACCTTCGTGACACTACTTCGCCGCGTCGGTTGATGTATGTTCGGTTGGACGCGAGATACGTTCAATCGGGCATACTTAGTTTGATATTGTTATCTTTATTTTCGTATGTATAAGTCAATCGAGCGCATGGGCTTAGTAAGTGTGTTGTGAGATCCCCTATGGGGAGGGGCTAAAAGCCCTTTACCACGATGCTTTGCCGCGCCGGTTGATGTGTGTTCAGATTGGATGTAAGATGTGTTCAATCGGGCATACTTGGTTGATATGATTGGTTCTATTCTTGTATGTGTGATGTGACGCGCATGGGCTTAGTATGTTGGTCTAAAGGTCCTCTCTTTGAGAGATCAAGAGCCCCAAAAGGTCACCTTTACGGCAGTGCTTCGCCGCGCCCTTTTATTTTCTGTATTGCATCCTATTTCATGCATCAGGTCCGTGTCCGTTCGAACGCGTTTGCAAACGCAACTCGAACGCGCATACATTTTGCCTTATCATGCATCAGGTCTCCTTTCCGTTCGAACGCGTTTACGAACGCTACTCGAACGTGAGCATTCTGTTTCATTTCCGTTCGAACGCGTTAACAAACGCCATACGAACGTGAGCATTCTGTTTCATTTCCGTTCGAACGCGTTTACGAACGCTACTCGAACGTGAGCATTCTGTTTCATTTCCGTTCGAACGCGTTTACGAACGCTACTCGAACGTGAGCATTCTGTTTCATTTCCGTTCGAACGCGTTTACGAACGCTACACGAACGTGCACACACTGAACTGAGTCTGTCTTATTATATTCATGCATAATTGCCTATTGGTTGATCTTTCTTATGCAAATGTGTCAATGTATTACCATTCATATGCTCGTGTCATGATAACATTTGAGTATTATTTCTTGCGGTATATCGGATGGAAACCCAGACGTAAATTCCGTAGCCGATTCCGAATGGACGGTAGTGCGGTCTGTACTTGGGCTACAATTCCACGTACCACTTGGAAAAGTGCCCATATGTGTGCTTGTATGGTTACCATGTGTGCTTGTATGGTTAATATGTGTGCTTGTGTTTTTCCTGAATATGATATGCAAGTAAAGATGTATGTTAGTTGCTATCTTGATATATGTTAAGCATGCAATCTTATATATGAAATACATGTATATTTAGGCGCATATTTTATTTTATAAATGTGAATTTAGAAGCATGATACCTCTAGAAATAATTGTTACTTCAGCTTGTTTAAATTATTATATAAATCCTTTCATTACAAGTGACATAAGTAAGGGACCATTCCGAACCCAACGGTTTGAGGTCTTCCCTTGCGAGGGGTGAGTGCGGCCTTAAATCTTTGTCCCGGTTCACACCGGGTGGCGACTCCATGTTATGTAATCCTTCCCAACTAGGTCGCGAGCCTAGGAACGGCGTCGCCCAGGTTCTGTGTCCTACAGGTACACTTGAGAACCCCAAGGAAATTCTGATTGCAAGTGACGTAACCTCCGAAGAGAGGAGAGAAACTAGAAGAAATGGTGGTCAGATATGCCAAAGTGTTTGGTTGGTCCTATGAGGACATGCCTGGGGTAGACAGAAACATTGCCCAGCACACGATACCAACTTATCCGAACATGAGACCAATAAAACAGAAACTCCGACGGATGAGACCAGAATGGGCTGAGAAAGTCAGAGAGGAAGTTAAGAACAGATAGATGTGGGGTTCCTGGAAGTAGAAAAATATCCAGAGTGGTTGGCTATATAGTGCCGGTACCAAAGAAAGATGGGAAGGTCAGAATGTGTGTAGACTACAGAGATCTCAACAAGGCTTGTCCGAAAGATGATTTTCCTCTGCCGCATATAGATGTTCTGGTTGATAGTGCGGCTTTATCTGCTATGTATTCATTTGCAGATGGATTTTCAGGTTACAATCAGGTTCTCATGGCTGAGGAAGATAAACACAAGACTGCATTTGTTACCGAGTGGGGTACTTATTGTTACAAGGTTATGCCGTTTGGACTTAAGAATGCGGGGGCTACCTATCAGCGGATGGCCACCACACTTTTCCACGACTTAATGCACAAAGAGATTGAGGTGTATGTGGATGACATGATGGTGAAATCAGAGACAAGAGTTGGGCATATTGAAGCACCAGAAAGGTTCCTTCAGAGAGTTGACAGATATAACATGCGGCTAAATCCAAGAAATGTGTGTTTGAGGTGACATCAGGGAAATTGCTTGGTCATACAGTGGGAATGGGCGGAATAGAGGTAGACTCCGAGAAGATCAAGGCAATCACAGAAATGCCTGCACCGAAGACAGAAAAAGAAGTCAGAGCATTCTTGGGAAAGATTCAGTACATCAGTCGGTTCATCACAAGTTGACATCAGTATGTGAGCCTATCTTCAAACTGTTGAGAAAAGATCAGCCAGTGAGATGGAATGAACGGTGTCAGACAGCCTTCGACAAGATCAGAGAGTACTTGGTAAAGCCTCTTGTATTGAAACCTCCGAGGCCGGGCAGACCTTTGATATTGTATTTGGCTATAGAATCAGAAGCACTGGGGGCAATGATGGTACATGCAGATGAGACAGGGGTAGAACATGCAGTCTATTATCTGAGTAAGAAGATGCTCCCGTATGAGGCTCTGTATCAAGAAGTTGAGAAGATCTGTCTTGCAGTGGTATGGGCTTCCAGAAAATTGCGGCATTACTTCCAGTCATACAAGATCCAGGTAGTGGCAAAGGAGAATCCTCTGAAGTATCTTCATTTGGTGCCTTCACTAGTGGGAAAGTTGGGCAGATGGTTGGTATTGCTGACAGAGTTTGACATTGAATATCTCACCTCCAAAGTGATCAAAGGGCGAGCAGTAGCGGAGTTTCTGGCAATGCAACCTGTTGAGGGGGATCAATATAAGTTTGAATTTCTAGATGAAGAGATCCAAGCAATAACAGTTCAGAGATGGAAGATGTATTTCGACGGAGCAGTGAATTACAAGGGAGCTGGAATTGGAATCGTGATAGTGACCCCCGAAGGGGAGACTTTGCCTTTATCCAAGAGGTTGACATTCAGAGTAACAAACAACATGGCCGAATATGAAGCCTGTGCTTTTGGGTTGACTGCATTGATAGCCTTGAAAGCCGAAAGTGTTGAGGTTTACGGAGATTCGATGTTGGTAGTCCAGCAGATGCGAGGAGAATGGGAATTGAAAGAAGAACGGTTGAAACCTTACCTTTTTCACCTCAGAAAGTTGGCGCAGGTTATCCCCGAGTGTAAGTTTCAGCACTTGCCGCGAGAAGAGAATCAGATGGCAGATGCACTGGCCACACTTGCAGCTACTTGGGAAAATCCAGAGAAGTTAGTGATGAGACCATTGGTATTGACTACAGCAAACAGGCCGATTTATTAGACAGAGAAAGTTCTGGAAGTGGAAATTGACGACGGTAAGCCTTGGTACCATGACATTCAGAGGTATCTAGAGCACGGGTAATTCCCAAAAGAGGCAGGCAGAAAAGACAGATTGGCCATTCAGAAATTAGCCTCTCAGTATGTGATCTTGAAAGGAGAACTGTACAAAAGGCAAGCAAACGGCATTCAGTTGAAATGTTTGAGAAAAGAAGAAGCTCAGAAAGTGATGGAAGAGGTACATGCCGGGGTATGTGGTCCGCACATGAATGGGTTGAACTTGTCCCGCAAGATAGTGAGACAGAGGTTTTATTGGTCGACTATGGAGACAGACTGCGCAAGGATGGTAAAGCACTGTCACGACTGTCAGATACATGGCAATCTGAGTCATCTGCCACATACAGAGTTACACGGGCTGTCAGAGCCATGGCCGTTCTCAACATGGGGGATTGACATGATCGGGGAAATTCGACCGAATGCATCTAATGGGCATTGCTTCATAGTAGTAGCAGTGGATTACTTCTCAAAATGGGTAGAAGCTGAGTCGTTTCGGAACGTTACAGCAAAACAGATGGCCAAGTTCATAGCACGGAACCTCATTTGTCGGTATGGTATGCCGCACCACGTGGTCACAGACAATGGGGTACAGTTTCAAGGAGAGACAAGGCAATGCTACAAAGGTACGGGATAGGCCATCATAAGTCATCACCTTACAGGCCACAAACGAATGAGGCAGTTTAGGCAGCCACAAGACTGTAAAGATAATTCTGGCTAAGATGACAGAGAACTGCAGGGATTGGGCTGAGAGACTACCGTATGCCTTGTGTGGGGGTACAGAACGTCAGTCAGAACAGCAACGGGTGCAACACCTTACTCTTTAGTGTACGGGATGGAAGCAGTACTGCCGGTGGAAATGGAAATACAGTCTATGAGGGTATTAGCAGAGACAGAGTTACCTGAGTCAGAATGGGCCGCATAGAGATTTGATCAGTTAGCACTTTTGGACGAGAAAAGGATAAGAGCCTTACATCACATGCAGTTATATCAGGAGAGACTGGCCCGGGCCTTCAACAAGAAAGTACATCCCACAAAGATCAGAAAGGGTGATTTGGTACTTAAGCAGTCGAGGCCGTCGACGACAGATCCAAGAGGGAAATTCAGGCCTAACTGGGAAGGACCTTACATCGTTCAGAAAGTCATGGGAAATGGAGCAGTGAAGTTGTCAGACCTCGAGGGAAATGAATTCACAGAACCAATCAATGTTGACAGGTTGAAGTTATACTTTGCTTGAGAAGACTTGGTCGCCAGTGGAAGACCTAACCCAACGGAATAAGAAAACTCCTGCATACATGCATACACGTAACCTATATTGCATATTTTTGTGTTTGTTTTGTTTTGTGTAAACAGGTGTTGAAGACGGAAAAGAGCGAGCAGTAAGCCAATCAGAGATAGTAAAAGCACAGTATTTGATCTGGGCAGTAATCTGAAGATTGAGGTCCCAATGAAGTCAAGTTCCGGGTATGGATCTCGGAGGGCGAAGTCCACATCACATCATATCAGCTTGGGGGCGAGGCCCATATCGGCTGAGGAGCGAGGCTCCACATCACATTATATCAGCTTGGGGGCGAAGCCCATATCGGCTGAGGAGCGAGGCTACACATTGTACCAGCTTGGGGGCGAGGCCCATATCGGCTGAGGAGCGAGGCTCCACATCACATTATATCAGCTTGGGGGCGAAGCCCATATCGGCTGAGGAGCGAGGCTCCATATTGTACCAGCTTGGGGGCGAGGCCATATCGGCTGGGGAGCGAGGCTCCACATCACATTAATCAGCTTGGGGGCGAAGCCCATATCGGCTGAGGAGTGAGGCTCCACATTGTACCAGCTTGGGGGCGAGGCCCATATCGGCTGGGGAGCGAGGCTCCACATATTATATCAGCTTGGGGGCGAAGCCCATATCGGCTGAGGAGCGAGGCTCCACATTGTACCAGCTTGGGGGCGAGGCCCATATCGGCTGGGGAGCGAGGCTCCACATCATATCATGTCAGCTTGGGGGTGAAGCCCATATCGGCTGAGGAGCGAAGCTCCACATCACATCATTTTGTGGGCGAGGCCCACATCATCAGCAGTATCGAGATGCGTCTCAGGATCGAGGTCCACTGCAGTATCAGCTCAGCTCGAGACAGCTAGCTAGACAGGTAAGTAAAAAAAAATGCATTGCATAGACTTTGATAGGACTGTCACTGTCACACACTGCACAAGCCCCATTAAAGTGGGGGCGACTGTAGGCATTGCATTTTTGCATGTGAAACCCGATGATGAGTCTCATTTGGAGGCACTACCTTTTGAGTCACGAAAGCCGCGGGAAACGGATATCGGAAGGGGAAATTCAGAATAAACATGGTTCACTGTTTTCGTTCGTGCTGCGTTCGTGTATGCGTTCGAACGGCAAACAGATTGCGGGCGTTCGTGTCGCGTTCGAGGAAGCGTTCGAACGGTGTCGGTAATTCTGGTTTTGCTGCTAGCCTCACACCCCAGCCCATTTAGCTCCCTAAAGCCCATAAAACACATCCCAAATTAAATAAATAAATATTAATTTAAACATTAAACATTAAATAAAATATTTAAACCATTTACCAATTAAATAAAACATTTACCAAACTTAAACTAAAATCATGCCTAATTTAAATAATTTGAATATATCATATACTAAAATTAAAAAGAAGATATGCCTAATTAAAATCAATCCTAACCAATTAAAACCAATCAAATAATTGACTTCCTAATTTAAAATATTTTGTCCCCCCTCAATCTTGTGTATACCATCATTAGGACTCATAATTTGGAAACTAGATCTCTTCCTTGTGAGACAAGGGCAAACCCTAGCTCTCTTCTATATAAACATGCATTAACCTAGCCATAACAGCTCTCCACTCTCTCTAATACACGCCCAAGACATCAAGACACTTCACATATACACAAAAAGAGAACAAAGAGCCCTAACGATCTCCTCCATAGCCGAGACAACAAGAGCACCAACAACCACCATAGCCGAATCCAAAACAAACCAAACTCACTATTAGCCAAATCCAGAACACCAAAGTCCTTCAAAGTCGAGACCACCACAAGCAATAATCCTCCTTAGCCGAATCAAAACACTCCCCTCCTTCACCGAGAACACATCCCCCCATACAACCCTTACAACCACTGAAACACCCCTAATAAACACTCAAAACCAGCCCCATAAACGCATATACACCACCAAAAATAACCACCAAAACAGAAGCCACATTCACGCCTACACAGCAGCCTCTGCACCCCCCTAAAACACGCCTAAACAGCCCCTGAATCACCTTAAAACAGCAGCCCAAATCCTCTTAAAACATTCCATAAAAATCTTAAAAACAGTAACTTAAAAACTGCATTCATAATCTTTAAAATAACCACACACAATTGCACTAAGATCCCACACAAACACTTGGAACAGTCCGTGGAAACGTCAAAACAGGTGACCTGAACAGTGAGCAGCAAAACAGAGGCCGACAGTAGCAAAACGGAGTTCAAACCGCAATCAAAACAGCAAAGCAGTGAGCTAGGACGCTAAACCAGTGAACCTGAGAAGTTGAGGAACTGTACCCTTCCGACGTCCGTGAAACGCAAGCCTGAAAGTTGGCTAAAAGGTTAGACCTGAGGGTATCTTTCACATTCGCTTTTGTACTATTTCTTAAATATTGCTTGTGTGATTGTCATGTTGCATGTTGTGGCCTTTGAGTAAATGAATATGCATGAATTATGAGATGTAGTATGTTGTGGCTGTGGAATAAAATGAGAGACGTGTCAACTCTCGCGGTATATCGGATGGAAACCCGGACATAAATTTCATAGCCGATTCCGAATGGACGGTAATATGATCTGTACTCGGGACATAACTCCACGTACCGCTTGAGTAAACGACACCCTCTTTTGTTTTGTGTTGCTTTTGTTTATTTATTTTTCGTCACTTGAATTCTGTATGTTGTTTATTTATGCATGATTCAATCGAGCGCATGGGCTTAGTAAGTGGAATGAAAGATCCCCTATGGGGAGGGGCTAAACCCCTTTACCACGATGCTTTGCCGCGCCGGTTGATGTGTGTTCGGTTGGATGCAAGATACGTTCAATCAGGCATACTTAGTTTGATATTATTGTCTTTATCTTTTTATGCATGGTTCAATCGAGCGCATGGGCTTAGTAAGTAGAATGAAAGATCCCCTATAGGGAGGGGCTAAACCCTTTACCACGATGATTTACCGCGCCGGTTGATGTGAGTTCAGATTGGATGTAAGATGTGTTCAATCGGGCATACTTGGTTTTGATATGATTGGCTTTATTTTTGTATGTATGATGCGATCGAGCGCATGGGCTTAGTGAGTTAGTCCAAAGGTCCTCTATTTGAGAGACGAAGAGCTTAAAAGGCACATTTGTGACACTACTTCGCCGCGCTGGACGAAGTGTGTTTGGGTTGAATGTACGTTCAATTGGGCATATGAAGTCCTACAGTTTTATTGTCTTTATTTCATGTGTTGTGATGTGACGCGCATGTGCTTAGTATGTTGGTCTAAAGGTCCTCTCTTTGAGAGACCAAGAGCCCCAAAAGGCCACCTTTACGGCAGTACTTCGCCGCGCCCCTTTATTTTGTTGTTTATGTATTGCGTCCCATTTCATGCATCAGGTCTGTTCCCGTTCGAACGCGTTGACGAACGCAACTCGAACGCGCATGCATTTTGCCTTATCATGCATCAGGTCTCATTTCCGTTCGAACTCGTTCAGGAACTCCATATGAACGTGAGCATTCTGTTTCATTTCCGTTCGAACGCGTTAACAAACGCCATACGAACGTGAGCATTCAGTTTCATTTCCGTTCGAACGCGTTATCAAACGCCATACGAACGCGAACCTTCTGTTTATCGTTCGAACGCGTTTACAAACGCTACACGAACGCGAACACACTGAACTGAGACATATTCATCACATGCCATGTATAATTGTTTCTTAGGTGATTTTTTATGGAACCACACATAGTCGTTCTTATCTTTGTGCACATAATAATGAAAAATATGTTTATTCCATTAGTTGCGTCATTTGCCTTAGTCTTGATTTAACGCATTACGATTCATATACCTATGCCATGATGACTTTGGAGTATTATTTCTTGTGATATATCGGATGGAAACCCAGACATAAATTCCATAGCCGATTCCGAATGGACGGTAATACGGTTTGTACTTGGGATACAATTCCACGTATCACTTGGAAAAGTGCTCACATGTATGCTTGCGCGGTTATTATGTATGCTTGTGTTTTTCATGAATATGATATGCTGAATGAAGTTGTATGTTCGTTGTTACTTTGAGGTATTTTCAGGCATGTGTTCTTAGATGTGAGATATATGTGAAATGTATGTATAAGTTTTATTTTGTACCTGTGAATTTAGAAGCATGATACTCTTGGAAATAAGTGCTACTTAAGCCTGATTAAATTATTACATAAATCCTGTCATTACAAGTGGCATAAGTAAGGGACCATTCAGAACCCAACGTTTGAGGTCTTCCATTGCGAGGGGTGAGTGCGGCCTTAAATCTCATTTTCCCGGTTCACACCGGGTGGCGACTCCATTATTCTCCGGTTTAGTCCCCCGTGGCTACTCCGTACTCCCGACCGGGCCGCGAGCCCGGGACAGCATGCGTCGCCCAGATTTCTGTGTTCCCACACTTGGCATTCTGGGATGTTGAAGTAAGATGTGCCTCGCACTTCTTGCCCTTTAGATGCTCTGGCTCTGCCTCTTTCAGCATCGCCATTAACTCTCCAAGCGTCATTTCTTGGTTCATCATATTATAGTTCATGACGAACCCGCCCCATCAGTCAGACAGAGACTGTAAGATCAAATCTATAGAAGTCTCGGCCTTAAAGGTAATGCCCAGCTGACCTAGCTGTTCGATGTCAACAATCATCTGCGACACGTAGTGCTCGACAGATGTACCCTCTAACATACGTGAGCGAAAGAGCTTCTTTTTCAAATCGTACTTCTGAGATCTAAGGTTAGATCTATGAAGCTCCTTCAATTTCAACATCATGTTATAAAAATCCAATCCTTTGTTCTGATGACGAAACTGAGGAGTCATTGCAGCAAGTATGACGAATTGAGCAGTAGAGTTATCATCATGATAAGTCTTCCAAAGCTCATGCTCTACTATCTGCTCAACTCTGGGCTCAGGCCCGAGAGGTCTCTCTATGACATAGAGTAACTTCTCGGCTCCCAGGACTATCCTGAGATTCATTTCCCAATCTGGAAAATTGGAGCTGTTAAAGACATTCTCGCCCATGATTATGTCTCTAACGCTAATCTTTCCAGCCATCTTGATTGCTATAGTCCAACTATCCAATAACGATTTCGGGTACACTCAAAATGCAATGGTTACTATAGTCCAACTATATAACCAACTACAAGTGGAGTAGTGTCTTATACAGTCTAATTGTTCAAAGAAATCAATAAAAGATATTAGTCAAACTAATATATATATATATATATATATATATATATAACGAGATATAATAATAAAAGAGCAAATATTAGCAAGTATTTGATGAGCGGAAAATATATCAATATTACCGCCCCTTTTACTTAATATTTTGTTTAGTTTCTCGGGTTTGATAAACGTTTTGATGTGTTTTAGTTTATTTTGTAGATAAAATAATATTGGGACACAATGAAATCATTTAGGACGAAATGTGGGTCAAATAAGGGCAAAAATTGGACTTGACATATTAATTTTGGAGATTGGAAACTTGAAAGGGCGTATTTTGAGCATAACATTTTACTCCGATAACGGATTGAGCTGATTCAAGTTCCAGATTAAAGAAGACTAAAAAATCTACAACTTTGAAAGACAAAATAATTTCGAATTCTGAAGATTTATGCCTGAAATTGATGAACCATTCAGAAGTGTGTTGTGTGTAATTATTAAAGTCATTTTCAATCATTTTCAAAGCAAAAAAATAAATTAATAAATTAATAATAAAAATTATCAAATCACCACAAAAAAATGATAAGCAATTAGTGAAGCAATTAATAATGGATTTGGTGGAGCAATTGGTGGAGCAATTAGTGGAGTAATTAATAATGGATTTGGTGGATGATTTGATGGAGGTAAAATTTTGCCTATAAATACCAAACCATTTCATTTGTAAATTCATACTTTCTTCTAAGGAATTCCTTAAGAATACTAAGAAGATTGTATCTTGTTTGTTTATTTACAACTTTCAGTAATTAATTTCCGCTTTCGCACTTTCTTTTCTTTACTTTTCAGTTTTTACTTTTCAGTAATAAGGAGGTAACTCCCCTTTGCTGGGGTAAAATGTAAAACTTTTATTACTAATATTTAGATTAATCTCTCTTAATTATAATATATAAACTAGTTAAAACCTGACTTAACGAGGATACCGCCATATTGGTCGGTTGGTAATTATTTAAATTGGTTTTAACCTGACTAAATTGGATACCGCCTGATTGGTCGGTTGGTAATTAATTATTAATTTGACTTAATATGGATACCGCCTATATGGCTGGTTGATAATTATCATGCAAAGTTAATATATTATATTAAGTGAGATATCTAAAATAGAAGTAATAAAAGTGGATCATTTTACCTCAGCATTTTCTTTTATTGTACTTTTACTTTATTTACTTTTCAGCAATTTACTTTCAGCATTTACTTTTCAGCAATTTACTTTCAGCAATTTACTTTCAGCATTTACTTTCCGTCATTTACTTTCAGCATTTACTTTTCAGCATTTACTTTATGTCTTTTCTTTTATTTAAGTTTCTACTACCCGTAAATATGTGTCGTAACTAAACCAGTTATTTGGGGTTGTGATGAAGTCCAATATCACCGGTTTATAAGGGGTTAAATTATGGTTTGGGTAATATAAAGGTTTATTTATTGAGCCTTAGTCTTAATGCATCTTGTTAACTGGCGATTAATAAGATTGATTCGGTAAACTTAAAATGAACTTGGAAAAGAGATTTTAGGTTAAAGACCTTAGACTCAATAGCCCACGATCTTCCTTAAGGATAGATAACCCTTTAATAGATTTCCTTACAGAATAGGAATATACCTGTCGGGCAGGGGTAGCCATAATTGGAACTTAATCTTAATGAATTCAGATAACTTGGTTAACATTAGAATATGATTATTGGGTTATACTGGGTATTTGTATTTGACAATCGGAAGAGGCTTTTACATAATTTCGTGTTTCAGGTTAATAGACCAATATATTACACAAACATAAAATAACCACTTCATCTTTTAAAAAAGATATTGGAAGGATTCACAACCCTGGATAGTTTTATAAATTTGAATTTTCTTCAATCTACTTTCAAGCAATTTTATTTACTTGTTTTAATTTTTAAAGTCACCACCCAATCAAACAACCAATCTATTAGATACTTGTAAACATTTAACTTCATAAATTAATAACAAAAGGTTTTAAGTCCTCGTGGGATCGATACTTTTATACTACTTGAACGATACGTGCGCTTGCGTTATACGCGTGTGATTACGCACCGGTCAAGTTTTTGGCGCCGTTGCCGGGGACTTATTTATCTTTCACTATTAGTTTTGAGGTTAGATACCTTACTTGTATCTAATTTCATTTTACTTATTATTTTTGTTTTCTTGTGTTTCAGGTTCTCAGACACTACATGAGACGAACCAGAAGCTTTGAAATCTGACCACTTGACCAAAAGATTGAAAGAACCATCAGACAGTTGAGAAGGGAAAGGCGAGAAGGCCAAGAAGCAATCGTTAACATGGAACTTGGACCTTTGGAAGTTGCACCACCAATTCCCATTCGAGACAGAACTATTCTGATGGTTGATGGCTTCATTTCCTGTATTATACTTCATCCCTTACCAGCAAACGTGTGTGACATCAAAACATGCATTCAGATGATACAGCAGTCAGTTCAGTTCAGGGGGAATGCAACTGAAGATCCTAATGCCCATATCAGCAACTTCCTGGAAGTTTGCGGTACTTTCAATTACAATCGAGCAGCTGAAGAAGCAATGGGCCTGCGATTTTTTCCATATTCCTTGAAAGACAGAGCAAAAGCTTGGCTATATTCACTACCAGCAGGTTCCATCATGACTTGGAACACTCTAGCCACAAAATTCCTTGCAAAGTACTTTCCACCAGCCAGAACTGCAAAGTTGAGGAATGACATCACATCCTTTATGCAACAAGATTCAAATCCCTCTGCGAAGCTTGGGAAAGATTCAAGGATTTACTTCGAAAATGTCCTCACCATGAAATTGCAAAGTGGCTACAAGTCCAAACCTTTTACAATGGACTTTCTGGAATAATGAGAACCACAATTGATTCTGTTGCTGGAGGTGCTTTAATGGCAAAAGGAGAAGATCAAGCCTGTGACCTAATTGAAGAAATGGCTAACAATAATTCATTGTGGCCAACAGAAATGAGCTTGATCCAACGAATTGCTGGAATTTATGAAGTTGGAGCCAACACATATGCAAATTCATGGAAACTCTCAGCATGCAAGGTAATGCTGGATTCACAAGTTCACCATATGGAGGAGCACCAGAGCCAAACCAACATAAAGAAACAATGAATTATGTCAACAATTTCAACAGACAGTGGAACAATCCATATTCCAATACCTACAACCCAGGGTGGAAGAATCATCCCAATTTCGCATGGAGCAACAATTTAGGGCAAATGAACAATCCACCACCAGGATTCCAACAGCAAAGCCAGAAGCATGAAAAAGAACCAAGAATAGCGGAAGTGTTGGCCCAGTTAAAAAAATACGATGCCATGTTTCAAAATCAGGCAACATTAATTCAAAATCAAGCAGCATCAAATGAAGCTATGTTTCAAGCCCAATCAACATTGAATCAAAGTTTAACTGCTTCTATAAAAGCATTGGATAATCAAATTGGACAACTGGCCAATGCTCAGAGTTACAGACCGCCAGGTAGGGGTGGGCAAAAAACCGACCGAACCGAACCAAACCGCAAATCGAACCAAACCAGACCGAATTTACGGTTTTTTTCCTAACGGTTCGGTTTGCGGTTCGGATTGGCCCACCCCTAACGGTTTACGGTTCGGTTCGGGAGCTAATCCGAACCGCACCTGTTAAACCGAACCGAACCGTTATAATTAAAAAATATATATTTTTATAAAAAAATTATATTTTTTTTCTTTTAATTTTATTATATGTTTTCTTTTTATTAATATGTTAATACTTTTATTCTTAAATTTTTTGTTAATATATTTATTTGTTAATAATTTTATTCTTCAATTTATTTGTTAATATTTTTATTCTTCAATTTATTTGTTTTATGATAACATCATTATTCTTGAAAGTAAGATATTGGATTTGTCTCTTAATTAGAATGATAGTAGCATCATTATTCGAAGTAATTTTTAAAAAATACAAGAATTAATTGTGCCTCATTTTTCAATCATTTATGGAGTGCATATGTTCCCTGGAGTCACAGCTTACACCCTAGCACTTCATACCATTTGTTGGATAAACTAGTTTTTTTTTCTTCACTTAAGTGGATGAAAATTTGTTTTAAATATAATAATCTGTTAACCGAACCAACCAATCCGTAAACCGTTGGTTCAAAAAATTTTCAATCTGAACCAAACCGTTGTTTAATGGTTTGGTTTGAGAGGTAAAAAATCTGAACCGTAAAATATGGTTTGGTTCGGTTTTTGACAAAAACCGAACCAAACCGAACCGCGCCCACCCCTACCGCCAGGTAACCTTCCTAGCAACACTGAACTAAATCCAAGAAACATTGGGAAGGAGCAATGTGATGCCATCATTTTAAAAAACGGTACTGAAATCAACAAAGATGTTGGAATCAAGGCACCCATTGAAGAAGTTACAAAAGAAAGCAGTGAAGCAGTTCCACAGATGGAGGAAAAGAAGCAAAGGAAAAAGAGCAAGAAAAAATCACTCTACCTCCACCTTTTCCACAACGTCTCCAGAAAAAAAAATTGGACAAGCAGTTTGCTCGATTCCTGTAGATCTTTAAAAAGCTGCATATCAATATTCCATTTGCAGAAGCGTTGAAACAAATGCCTAGCTATGTCAAATTTATGAAAGACATTCTTTCACGAAAGCGAAGATTGGGAGATTACGAGACAGTAGCATTGACAGAAGAGTGCAGCGCCATCATTCAGAGGAAACTTCCCCCAAAGTTGAAAGATCCTGGCAGTTTCATCATTCCTTGCGTCATAGGAGAGCATAACTTCGGTAGGGCTTTGTGTGATCTAGGTGTAAGTATTAACTTGATGCTTTTTCTATTTTCAGGAAATTACAGATTGGAGAAACAATGCCCACATCATTCTCTTTGCAACTTGATGATAGAACGCTCGTATTTCCGAGAGGTGTAGTTGAGGATGTGCTGGTCAAGGTTGGCAAATTTATTTTCCCAGCAGATTTTATTGTCCTTGATATGGAGGAAGATGAAGACGTGCCCATCATCCTCGTGAGACCATTCTTGGCTACCGGGAGAACCATTATTGATGTACAAAAAGGAGAACTAACCATGAGGGTACAAGACCAAGAAGTAACATTCAATATTTTCAAAGCCATAAATTTCCCGGATGACGAAAAGAATGAGGAATGTTTCAGACTTGATGTGATATATAGTACCATCCAAAACTCCAATGCAATGCAAATTTCTACTGACAAACTGTCTATGAAGCCTGAAAATAAAGCGTACTGCGTACTGAAGAAGCCTATTCTTGCACTGCAAGCAACAGAAGAGAAACAGTTCCACCAGTTCAACGAATTGGAAGAATTTCACATTCAGCCTTTTGAGAATGCCAAATTGTACAAAGAAAAGTCCAAGAAGAAATATGATGAGAAGTTAGTGCGCATACAACTGGAACCAGGGCAGAGGGTACTATTAAACAAATCAATGATGAAACTCTTTCCATGGAAGCCAAAATCATGGTGGTCAGGTCCATTCTTAATCACCAAAGTTTTACCAGATAAATCCGTTGAGTTACATGATTCCGACTCCAACAAAACATTCAAGGTTAAGAACAAGTGTGTCAAGCACTACTGGGGAGAATCAATTGAGCGACAAAAAGAAAGTGTCACACTTTCAGATCCAGCCTAACGTTCGGGCAGTCATGTCTAGCTGGCGACTTTAAACTTAGCGATCGCAGGGAGGCAACCCATGCAATTTGTGTATATATTGTGATCTGGTGTGTTTTATTTTTGTGTGTTTAATTTTTGCAGGTAAAGTCATTTCATGATGGAAGAAGCTCTCGCAAATATTCGTAAGCAATTTCCTTCTCTCCCTCAAAAATCTCTGATGAAAGTCTACAAAGCTCGCTTGGAACGGATGAGACTACTGATGATCCATGATATTCCTAATGACATTCGTTGGGTAATCGAAGCACGGGTCCGATTGGCAGGTGAGTCTTCTGAATCTTTTATTTCACACCTGTCTGGTTTTGGAAGAAGCACCTATGCAAATAAACGTAGAGCTAAGAAAATAGGTGTTTGTTACAAATGTGCACGCTGGAATTGCAATACTCGTTGTCGGTCTTTAGGAATGGTGTCTGATAATCGCAAAGACAAAATTAAATTCATTAGGGATGGATTGAGTAAGGAGTCTGTAGATAATATATCTTCAACTCTTGAGACGCATCCCAGTGGATATGTTCATATAGCCATTCGCAAATTACATACACAATTCCAAAAGAAAGACAACAACTAAGTCTTGGGAATCTGACTCAAAAAAACTTCTTTGCCAATTTATAAGAAAATTGGATGGGAAGCTTGTCCCTGACGCATAGACGTCAATCAAGCCGCTACTTTTCTTGTACATATTATATCTCTTTGTCTTTTCCTAATAATTGTAATTTATTTTGTTGTTTTCTTTTATTTTCTCCACATGATCCAGACCTTTTTGACTATCACGATTTATTTTACTGTTTAACTAATAATTGTCATTTGGCAGGCACTAGTGCTATTATTTTACTCATCTTTTCAGGTATTATAAATTTAACTCATCATTGCACTTTTGAAGACATCCAGAGTAAAACATGGAAGCCACTTCAAGAAGACGAGTTGAAAACATATGTGTGTTTTGCGGTACTAGTGTTGGTGTTAAGCCACAATACGTAGAAGTAGCACATGAATTGGGTCGAGTCTTAGCTGCAAGGAATATGCACTTAGTATATGTCGGAGGCAATCTTGGACTTATGAGGATCGTTTCAAAAGCTGTACAGGAGGGAGACAGTCACGTTTTGGGAATCATCCCAAAACCATTGGCGGAGGCAAATCTTATTGGACCATCAAACGGAGAAGAGCTAATTGTGACAGGTATGTCTGAACAACTGGTAGAAATGATTAAATGTGCTGATCCTTTTATTGCTTTGCCAGGTTGCTTGGGTACATTAGAGGAAATTTTTACTGTATTATCTTGGGCAAACTTGAACATACACCAGAAACCGCTTGGACTGTACAACGTTGAAGGATTTTATGATTTTCTTTATGTGTTTCTTGATGATGCCCGGAGAAATGGGTTCGTGTCAAAACCTTTAAAAGAACTCATCTTCACTGCCAGAACTGCTCCGGATCTAATTGACCAAATCTTAGCCTATGAACCACAAATTGACCCTATCATTTCAAAGATAAATTGGTCCGATGACGATCGTGGTAAGAGGCGTCAGATTAATCTGGATCTTAACCTTTAACTTTTCGTGTAGAATTTCAGTTAACCATGTAACTACTGTTTAAGACATTGGGGACAATGTCACATTTAGGTTTGGGGGAGGGAATTAGTTGATAAATATCTTATTTTTAGTTGTGTGTTGTTTTTATTTTTAGTCCAAAATTTTTCAAAAAATACAAAAAAAAAATTGAAAATTTTTCAAAAATTACAAAAATATTTTGCGTTTTTGTTTTTATTTTGACTAAAAAGGTGAAATTGGTGAAAGATAGCTGTGTAAGGAGTTCTCATTCCTGAGACGTATCTCAAACCTATTTCGGAACACGTTAATTTTTGTTTATTTCTTTTTTAATTATTTAATTTATGAATTCTCCATAAAATTGACTAAAATGGATTTTCATATGCTCAATTGGCATGTATTATCAACATGCATGGTAACATACAGACATTAGATATAATTGAAATTTTGTAATATTCAGTGCTATAGTTTAGTTGGAGGAAGCATCTCAAAAAGCAATGGAGTAAAAAAAACGTCTAAGATCCGAGTTATTAAGTCTGTAAGGGTGTCTTAACACCTAGTGCCCTAAAACCGACTGGTTTGGGAGTCACTGGCCCAAAGCTCGCTACATGGATCAAGGATGTTGCAAAAATATATATATCTGAAGTCTGAGTAATTGAGTCTGTATGAGTGTCTTAACATCTGGTGCCCTAAAGCCAACTGGTTTGGGAGCCACCGACCCAACACTCGCTAAGAATATTGATGATATTGTATATAAAAAAAATCAAAAATCAAAGAAAAAATCAGAAAAATCAGAAAAATTATTCCATTGCTGCAAAAAGGTGTGAATTCTGATAAAACTTTAGGACAAAAATATTACTCTTTTATCAACTGCACTTGTGACTGTTGTGGGAAAAAATGAGTTGATTAATATTTTTTCGGCTGTGCATATGGCGAATTGTAAATATAATCGGAGAATTTACTTATTCAGTAATTTAGAAAGAAAGAAAACAACTAGTAACTTAGAGTAGAAGTTTCACCTGATTAGTCACTAACTTCTTTATTCTCTTGTCTTTTTCCTTTTGTGTGCATTAGTTTTATTATCTTTTTACTTTTGTAAAACGTTTGTGGGTATCGTTGCTGTAAGCCCTCACGAGACTATAACTCGTCCACTAGGGACACCTAGGGGTTTAAAGGCTTGTTGCATATGCTAAATGCAACCGTGATCCCTACGAAAGTGGCTTAGTTTAATTTTAATTGTTTCTTGTATTTTATTTTATTTTTTTGCTCGAGGACTAGCAAAATATTAGGTTTGAGGGTGTGATGAGCGGAAAATATATCAATATTTACCACCCATTTTACTTAATATTTTGTTTAGTTTCTCGGGTTTGATGAACGTTTTGATGTATTTTAGTTTATATCGCAGATAAAATAATATTGGGACACAATGAAATCATTTAGGACGAAATGTGGGTCAAATAAGGGCAAAAATTGGACTTGACATATTAATTTTGGAGATTGGAAACTTGAAAGGGCGTTTTAAAGAAGTGCAGTTTTGGAAATTCCAGTTTTGCGCATCTGTCGTATTTTGGGCATAACGTTTTACTCCGATATCGGATTGAGCTAATTCAAGTTCTAGATTAAAGAAGACTAAAACATCTACAACTTTGAAAGACAAAATAATTTCGAATTCTGAAGATTTCATGCTCGAAATTGATGAACCATCCATAAGTGTGCTGTGTGTAATTATTAAAGTCATTTTCAATCATTTTCAAAGCAAAAAAATAAATTAATAAATAAATAATAAAAATTATCAAATCACCACCAAAAATGATAAGAAATTAGTGGAGCAATTAATAATGGATTTGGTGGAGCAATTAGTGGAGTAATTAATAATGGATTTGGTGGATGATTTGATGGAGGCAAAATTTTGCCTATAAATACCAAGCCATTTCATTTGTAAATTCATACTTTCTTCTAAGGAATTCCTTAAGAATACTAAGAAGATTATATCTTGTTTGTTTATTTACAACTTTCAGTATTTAATTTCCGCTTTCACACTTTCTTTTCTTTACTTTTCAGTTTTTACTTTCCGCAATTTACTTTTACGCACATTACTTTTCTTTCTTTAATTTTCAGTTTTTACTTTTCAGTAATGAGAAGGTAACTCCCCTTTGCTGGGGTAAAAGGTAAAACTTTTATTACTAATATTTAGATTAATCTCCCTTAATTATAATATATAAACTAGTTAAAACTTGACTTAACGAGGATACCGCCATATTGGTCGGTTGTTAATTATTTAAATTGGTTTTAACCTGACTAAACTGGATACCGCCTGATTGTTCGGTTGGTAATTAATTATTAATTTGACTTAATCTGGATACCGCCTATATGGCTGGTTGGTAATTATCATGCAAAGTTAATATATTATATTAAGGGATATATCTAAAATAGAAGTAATAAAAGTGGATCATTTTACCTCATCATTTTCTTTTATTGTACTTTTACTTTATTTACTTTTCAGCAATTTACTTTCAGCATTTACTTTCCGTCATTTACTTTTAGCATTTACTTTTCAGCATTTACTTTATGTCTTTTCTTTTATTTAAGTTTCTACTACCCGTAAATATGTGTCGTAACTAAACCAGTTATCTGGGGTTGTGATGAAGTCCAATATCACCGCTTTATAAGGGGTTAAATTATGGTTTGGGTAATATAAAGGTTTATTTATTGAGCCTTAGTCTTAATGCATCTTGTTAACTGGCCATTAATAAGATTGATTCGGTAAACTTAAAATGAACTTGGAAAATAGATTTTAGGTTAAAGACCTTAGACTCAATAGCCCACGATCTTCATTGAGGATAGATAACCCTTTAAGATTCCCTTACATGATAGGAATATACCTGTCGGGCGGGGGTAGCCATAATTGGAACTTAATCTTAATGAATTCAGATAACTTGGTTAACATTAGAATATGATTAATTGGGTTATACTGGGTATTTGTATTTGACCATCGGAAGAGGCTTTTACATAATTTCGTGTTCCAGGTTAATAGACCAATATATTACACAAACGTAAAATAACCACTTCATCTTTTAAAAAGATATTGGAATGATTCACAACCCTGGATAGTTTTATAAATTTGAATTTTCTTCAATCTACTTTCAAGCAATTTTATTTACTTGTTTTAAGTCTTAAAGTCACCACCCAATCAAACAACCAATCCATTAGATACTTGTAAACATTTAACTTCATAAATTAATAACAAAAGTTTTTAAGTCCTCGTGGGATTGATATTTTTATACTACTTGAACGATACGTGCGCTTGCGTTATACGCGTGTGATTACGCACCGGTCAATATTAAACGAAATTGTAAATTTAATACTAGCCTCCCACTATTTTTCGGCGAGCCTCTAACCCTCTGTTGAGTACTCGGGAAACCTAGTTTCCTAGTGGGCTAGAATCCCGTTAAATAACACACAACTTTGACTTTGGCCAACAAGCTGTATGAAACTTAACTAGGTAGATCTCTAAGATCAATTGGATCTCATCCAATTCCTAGATCCTGTAGGTGGACCTCCAAGTCCAAAACATATATCCAATATATTTCATAACTTTTTCCTCTAAATCAACTAAGCCTTGGCTTTGGCTCAACAAGCTTAATTATTCCAGTTAAGCGCGACCCATTGACAGTGAGAAAGTTTAGTAATCCACGTCGATATACAGAAGTGACATTGACTTTGGCCAACAAGTCACAATTGCCCAAGACATGCGATATATAACAAAGCTTTCATGGTTCAAACACATCCGCAATGGACAATGATCTTAACTTTGGCCAACAAATCAAAGTCAATCTTGGATCTTGATAGAGAACCACTCAATGGAAGGAAAACGCTTAATATAAAAGTGAAGGTGTTTTTCGTAAATTGGCAACCAATTTATTATCTTTGATTATGTCTCATCATACACTTTTAAACATTCATTCTAAAAGCATAATAAGGCGCGATAAAATTTAATAATGATATGCGGATGTATATTCACAAATTTGTTCCTAGAACAAATCTCTCTCTCTCTCGCTAGCACTTTACATTCTTCGACCCAATTACATAACACTACAAGAAACCTCATTTACATTGAGGAGAATTGGTGAGAAGAGAAATACAATGAGATAAGAAGGTGAAAGGCTTGACACGCAGGTCCAATTTAATTAAATACCATATTTACAACAATTTTCAAAATTGCCCACACCCATCTAATATCCATCTGATATACATTATTCATATTATATATCAAAAGGGATCATAAGGCCGAATATATAAAAGGGTATTCGGCCGCACTTGTAATAAGTCAGGCCAAATATCCGTCACAAATCAGAACGTAAATAGTTAAACAACATGCATATCAATAATGAACTAACCAGAACAGAACATGCATAACAATGAACTAAACAATGGAGTAAACAATCACATGTGTATAATTATTAATAGAAAACCAAAAGTAAGCGTGAATGATTAATATATTAAATTTAAATAGAACTGTAATGTGGCCTGATATTATTATCATATAACCGAATATGTGTGCATGTCCGGCCAGACTTGATGTACGTCCAACCAAAGATATTATGTTAATACAAAAACTCCAAAGCGTAGAAATAATAAGTCTCTCTTCGAGACTCACTTTGTTTTTAAAAACCCACACTAATAAGTCTCTCCTTCAAGATCTCACCTCCAGAAAACTTGAGCTAGGGCAAGATAATTAGAAAGAGATTTTTTTGTCATTTTTATATTACAGTTAAAGATAAATGGCAAATTAAAAAAGAAAAAAGAAAAAGAAAATTCGTTGCGCCTTTTCTTTTCATTCGAAAAAGGTTTCATGAGAGAGGTAGAGAGAGGGAGAGAGGGATAAGGACAAAACAACTTCAGTGAATGATATTGATATTTTTATTTTTATTTGAATTATTATCAGTCATAACTTCCACGTGTGACGTGTCTAGATTGACAAAATATTTAAAGCTCTGGTAAAAGTAACTCGAAGTTTTGAAAAGACTAATTTGCGCTTCAACAAACCTACCACTAACCAACTACTTAGCCATGCTTTTTAACCGTGATTAATCGGTACTTAATTATTTTTTTGAGTGATTAGGTCCGGTTGAATTTGATTATTTTAAATTAAAAATAATTTTTATGTGATTTTGATATATTAATTAATCGATTTTAATTTATGATTTATTAAAAATCATATGACCATATTTTCAATCTATATTTAGTTTTAAGATAAATTTTTGACTTTTAATTGATGATTTTATAAAAAAAAAAAAAACATGATTCCATTTAAAGCGATGAAAATAATAATAATATATTTCAATTTAAAAAAATATTTATGGAGTAATAACACTAATATCATAAATTTATTATATTTTTTTAAATAAGTATGAAAATAATCCTTTTTTTTTTTTTGAAGATCATCCTTATTTATATTGAATTAACTAAAAATACTTATATTATTTAATAAAATTCGTTATAAATAATAATTTTTAATGATTTTAAAAAAATCTTGATAACTAAGTTTTGTATTTTTTTATTTTTCAAACCGCACGCAAAATAATTTACTAATAGATTTTCGATTAAACTAATACAGTAACCAATTTGCTTAGATTTTAATTTATTCACAGAAAAAGTCAAAAATTTGGCGCACCCGCAATTTTTACGCCACACGATTTACCTACCCTCAGCATTTTACCCGCCTAGTCTATTTAACAAGCTTTCTGGAGAAGACAAAAAGTGTGAACCAAAAATGAAAATGAAAATGAAAATCGCAGCTCTCATTCTGCTCCTCTTGGCCTTCTCGTTCATCTTATCTGAAGCTGAAACGACGATCGTGCAGACGAAGCCTCGAGTTTCCGAATCCTTCGCTGTTAATTATATTCAGGTACAAGTATCATTATTTTTATTTTTATTTTTTGTAAATTATTTATTATTTGATTATTGAAAATTGTTTTTATTTTTTATTTTTTTAATGGAAAAATAGAATCTTGTGAACTGCTCGTACTTGGTGATTATAAAAACAAGCTGTGACTCAAGCAACTACACGCGCGATCAGATCAGTATCGCTTTTGGTGATGCTTATGGCAATCAGGTTCGCCTTTTTTCTTTTTCTTTTTTCTTAATTATTTTATTTAATTTATGAATATCTTTTATTTGCTTCATGTTTTAGGGTTGAGTTTAGGAATTGTTTTAATTAACTTACTTTTGCAAGATTTAAGACAAATATTTATGAAATAAACAAACCTGCATGTAATAGACATAATATTATTAATAAGTGGCCGACCAAAAAGTAGAGTTGTAGGATAGTTTACTTATAATATAGTGGGACCCGCTTTTTAATTTTATATTATATACTAATAACAACAAAGTTTAGGAGCCTGCAACTTAACAAGGAGGTTGTGCAGTGAGATTACAATGAAGTTATAATTAGGGATGATAAAAATTCTTACGGGTCCTACCAGAGTTGGTATATTAAAGATAGATTAAATTATGATTTTTCATATCTAATAGTTGAGCGGGCGGATAAGATGATAATTTTAAAACATTTTAAAAAAGTATTTTTTGTGTTATTATGTCCGCGAATTCATGAAGATATATATATATATATATATATTCCACTGATAAATCATTTAATTTTTTATGATAAGAGTCACTAAAAAATAAAAAATGAATTTCAATAAAATATTATTTATTTTTTAATATATTAAAAAAAATATTTTTCTAAGTTTATTAGGTAATTAATTGTTTTTAAAGTTTCTTACAACCACTTATTATATAACTGACTAATACATGAATGTCAATTTATCATAATTAATTTGAACATTGCATACACCATGTCTATTTTATTATTTTCTTACACAAAAATGTTATTTTATTTTTCATTTTTATATCAATAAACTTTATAAGATATTAAAATGACTTTCTAGTAACTCATCATCACATCACTTGCTGGCTTATAATTAACTTACAAATTTAAATTAATAAATCTACTAAATAAAAAATCTATTACAATAAGAATACACATTATAATTTCATAAGAATTTTATTATAATAAGAAAACATATTGTATTATCTTATTAAACTAAGCAACGCTATTAAATTATAAAATTAAATTAATAAATATATTAAATGAGAAATCTATTATAATAAAAATATAATAAGATCAAGAAAACATATAACACCATCCTATTATTTTTTAATAATATTACAGGTAATTCGAAAAATATTATAATTATAAATGTAATAACAATATAAACTTAAAAATTATTTTATTGATGGCTGCAATTTACTCAAATTTTACAAGACTTTGATTTTGGAATATTATTACAAATAATTCATCAAAGAATATAACCATAAATGTAAGAATAACAGAAACGGAAAAATATATTTTTATTAAGGCTACAATTCACTCAAATTTTAAAAAATAGGAGTTTCATAAAAATCTATTTTAATTTACAGATTTTATGTGATATTTTCTTTTCTATAAATTAATTATTAAATTTTTTTTTCTTGAAATTTCTCATTAAACTTCATTCATTCTTTGTTTGTTAATTTTTCAATGAATTTAGTTTTGAGGAGAATTGTATTAAATCAACATTTTTTTTTTTTTGGGATTGGAATAATAATAATAATCTCATCCTCAACTATTCTTATATAACGAATTTCAATCTTTTTACTCCTTGCGTTATCCTTTATTTCAAAAAAAAAACCCATTATTTGCAGGTATAATAAAATGCCAAAAAATTTATTTAAACTGCCTCATTCTAATAATTTACTATTCAATTTTTCTTTTGGATAAATTTTATAGGGAGTTATAGATATATAAGATTCAAGTTATGTACTTGGAGATGAAGTAGCAATTTGATTATAAAATCTGATTCTTCTTTACTTGAATGGGTTCCTATTGAAACCAAAAGTGATTTTTTTCCCTCACTAATCTTGCTATAATTAAGGTAACTTGGTTGATTTTTTAATAGATGATTTTAAATAATATCATGGATAATTCAAAAAAGAATATAATCATAAATTTAAGTAACATATTATAGGACCGATCATCAATATCTTTTAAAAAATTAATATGAATATAAGAAATAACATGCTCAGCTTGCACGAAGTGCGTGAAATTGTGATAAAAGATACGCTCGATTCGTGTAATGCAAGTGTCCTAAATAACATTATCATTTTTATAATCATTTGGAATTTTAGTAAAAAATGTGATAACCCGTGTAAAGTGCGAGTTCTATATTAGTTCAAAATAAATACAAAATATTTTATTAAATAAGTGCTAATTTTTTTTTTTTTTTTGGGATTCTGGCATGAAATAAATTTGATAAATGAAATTAAAATACTTGGTTATTCATTGAAATTTCCGAAGAACGTTCAGAAATAAGTAATATAAGGGAACCCCTTTTACAAGAAATTAGTGTACCTGATAATTATAAAATAAAATTTGGGAAAGTCCCAAATCTAGAAGAAGGAAGCTCTTCTTATGAAGATCAAATTCCTATAAAATATAAAAATAATGAGCTTGTTGTATCAAGAGGAAGGAATAGTTTTGATACAATAAGAAAAACAAAATGATAACCTCAAGTTTATCTACTTTAAGAAGAAGTATAAGCTATATAGATGTCAAAAGACATGCACCCACACTTTGTATAAACAAAGAGTATTTTAATGGAAGTAGTATAAGCTATATAGATGTCAAAAGACATGCACCAACACTTCGTATAAACAGAGAGTATTTTAATGGAATTGAGGGAGTCATAGGACCATATATATTAATAGTCACATGGGCAAGTAATTGCCACATTGCCAAAGATAAAAATTTCAATCTAAAATGGGAATCCATAGAACCATATGAATATAAAAACTTTGATGGAACAATCTTTAGATGTAATCTAATTGCAGTTGTGCTAATAATATTACAAGGTCATAAAATAGCAGTATCTTGCTGTATAGATAGTGAAATGGATGGAGGAACGTACCACGTTCTTCTAGGAAATTCGTTCTTAGAGTCTATTGAAGACTATAAAATAACCAAGGAAGGTTTTGAATTCACAGATGATGGAGAAATTATATTTTGTCATAAAGTTAAGGAATAATGCCAAATGAAATTAAATTTCCTCTATCTGTGTATATCCAAATAAGATTTATAGACAATAATGTAACAACCCGCGCCCTCCTAGATACAGGATCAGAGATTATATTAATCAAATATTTCCTTTGGAAATGATGGAATAATATGGAGAAATCCATGACAATACAAGAAATCACTGGAAATTCGAGTATAGAAAAATACTTTTATAATTTACCAATACTTTTAGGTAGTAAAATCATTACAATTAAACATGTATACGCTTATGATAATTTAGAAGTAGATGTACTTCTTGGAAATGATTTCATTCAACAGTTTGCCCAATACGGACAAACGTTGTATATGATTACACTTAAAACACCACGTGGTCATCTAGTAAAACTTCCCAGAGAATTTAAACCATTTAGAGTTCAGCCAGCCCATCGTGGTGATGAATTAATGTGGATTTAATTAGAGATTAAAACTCTAAGTTACAAGTGTAAACAAGCTAAGAAGCAAATAAATTATTTGGAAGAATCACATCTATCTATAGAAGATGTAAAAAAGGCAATAGTTGAAAATTATGGAAAAAATCCAATAGAAAAATGGGATATTCAAAAGGATATGCCGAGATCAATTAATTGATCCTACCATAATAATCAGGATAAAACTAATGATCTATAACAAAAAAGATAAAGATGAATTCAATAAACAAATAAATGAACTATTGGAGCTTAAATTAATAAAGCCCGGTAAAAGCCAACACAGCAGCCCAACTTTTATGGTTAGGAATCATGCTGAAATAAAAGAGGGAAGACCCGTATGATCATCAATTATAAAGAATTAAATAAAGTAACTTTTGATGGAAATTTTATACCAAACAAAAATGTGTTAATCAACCTAGCTAAAGGAAAAAATTACTATTCAAAATTTAACTGTAAATCAAGCTTTGAGCAAATAAAATTAACAAAAAAATATGTGCCATTAACGGCATTAGTGCACCTAATGGTCATTACGAATGGTTAGTAATGCCCTTGGGTTAAAGTATGCACCACAAATTTATCAAAGGAAAATGGATAAAATTTTTAGTAAAGATAATGATCATATGTTAGTATATGTGGATGATATTCTCATCTGTTCAAAAACATATGAAGATCATATTAAACATTTAAAAGAATTCTCTACAATTTGTAGAAAAAAATGGTATAATTCTGTCTCAAAAGAAAGCAGAAATTAAAAGAAGTGAAATAGACTTTTTAGGTTTAACCATAAGTTCAAATTGAATTAAACTTCAACCCTATATCTCGGAAAAGATTAAAGAATTTCCTAATATTTTATTAGATAGAAAGATGATACAAAAAATTTTAGGATGTTCAAACTATTTAGAAAGCTTTATTGGCAAAAAGCGTACACTTCATCAAGAGTTATTAAAGAAAAATAATACAAAAGGATGGACTATAGAACATACAGAAACAGTTAAAAAACTCATAGAAGAATGTAAAGATTTACCATAGAGGAATTTGATAATCTAATAGTGCAAATAGATGCGTCCGATTTATATTGGGCAACACTATTAAAAATAGACATCGGTGAAATATGCCAATATTCCAGTGAAACTTTTAACTCAGCTGAGATAAATTATTCAACTAATGAAAATGAATTACTCGCTATAGTTCGAGGAATAAGGAAATTCACATTATTCCTTTTACCAAAAGGGTTTACTGTTGAAGCTGACAATACACAAGTTAAATGTTTAATTTTCAATAAATTACCACAAGAACCTCAATATAGAAGATTACAACGATGGCAAGTCATATGAAGTTCTTATAATTTTAATATTGTTCATATTAAAGGATCTGATAATTTTTTGGCAGATATTTGAGCAGACATCTAGAACATTTATAAAAACTTGGTTAAACAGATCAATGTCATCTTGGAAAAATTGACCAAGGTACAAGAAAGGCGGACTCTTATTGAACAAGAATTCAAAAATTTTAAAGGAAGAGTCTTCAACGAAGTTGAAGGATTCCAGAAGAAATTAACATTTGTTAATAATGAGTATAATGAGCTATTTAAAGCTGTAGACAATTATGCAGAAGATTTCCAATCTTTTGCTGATAAATTCTGGAGTCCACAAGGAACAACAGTTCTAGCTGGATATTCACATGATTCTTACGAGGATGTTCAAGAAAGTTTGCAGACACAGGCAAACGTACAGTCTCAATGGCAAAATTAAGTCTTATACATTCAAGGCAACTTGCAGCCATAAGTAAGTATATAGGAATAACAGCGCTCACAGCCTGTGCCACATTCAGGTGTAAAATAAACCTTAACAGGGAAATATCCCTAGAAGAGAAAAGAAAGCTACGCATTCACTTGTAGCACTCGTAAGGCCTCATTCATCTCTTACCTGGCAAAAAGGCGATAAACAAGAAACACCAGGCTCCTTAGGCGCATGTCTCAGCAACACAAAACGAGCGTTTCGCTTGTTATAGGACTTGACCAAACATCTCACGACACGAGCTGACAGCAATTACTATGTCAACAGAAAAGGCTACCTTTTTTTCACCCACTCATTTACCTGAAAAAGCCTTTTTCTAATCATTGTTCCTTACGATACTTGTGGCTTTCTACTTCCTCTCTCAAAATGAAACTGATAGGAAAGCTCTTATGTGACTCTGGCTTTGAGTGTGATGGTGAAGTTGTTGCTATCCTTGTGCCTAGAGTAATTTGGTTGGGAGGGAACCAGACTATGTCACAAGGCCAAAAACCTTTGTGATTGGTGAAGGAAGCAGCCAAAATGGAGCTGATAAACTAAAAAATTTTCAAAAAAGAAAAACAGTTTACCCCTTGCTCCATGGGAAAATGAATATTTTGATTTTGCAAAACTCATTTATGAGCTTAAACAAGGACAAGTCTTTTTCCGTTTACAAGATAAACAAAGTATCTATCCAAGGATTACTTGTGTTCATAACAGTGCTCCAATTTTTGTCAAAAGGTTTGCGGAAAACGGATTTTTAGATAGACTTTAATCTTTATCCTTCAAAGATTTGAATGAAATTAAAGAACTACCAAGAGATTTCCAAAACGCTGTCAGAGAATTCACTGGTGGTGAAAACATTTATCTAAGGTTTTATTCAATCAGTCTAGAATTTGATGGACGAACAATTTATGAAGCATTTCATTTAATTACCATGGGATACGTAACCAATGTTTCCATAAGAGTTTCTGATTCAGAGTATAAAATTCCTTATATTAACAAAAGATGGATGCATTATAGAATAGCTCTCGAAATTAAGGTCATTGGGAACCTATTACGAGAATTCTATGAAAATGGTTATCAAACCTATCAACAAGGCGGCCAAGGATGAATGATAATCATGCCCTATGAAGATGGAAATAGATGCAGACACATAGAAGAAGAATAATGGAAATCAACACAGATCGATGGCCCAACTGTCCAGAAACTGTGATAGAAGCTTGTAGACTACTCAAACATCAACATCATCAATAGTTAGTGGAGAGAAAAAACTGAAAAGATGTAGACCAGGCCACGATGAGCTGTCTAAAAAATGTAAAATAAAGGTTGATTGACAAAGGTGTGAAACCACCATTAAAATAAAAGCGTCGGCACCATAGAAAAAAGACGCGTGTAAAGAATAATCCTCTAAATAAAGTAAAATTTGTTGGGACCACGGAGTGAAGACAAGTAGCAATTACTTTATGAAAGCCTTATCCTCATAGGGCTATAAAAGCAGCAGAAATCAAGGAACAAGGGAGGAGGTTTTTTCTTTGGAAAAAAGAATTTTACTTCACATACTTAGAAGCTATTTTCCTTCTGCAAATATGAGTGTAATTAAAAAAATTTTCTTAAGTAAATTGAAGGGAGTATTGAACTTCTTGTAAATCCTTATGTTCATATTTATGTAAAATAGTGTCATATAAATAAAAGTAATATTTTACTACTATAGTTTCTTACTAATCCGCACTTGATTTCCCGCCTTTGCCTATTTCCTTTTCCGAACTCGTAATCGTCTCTAAGTCTGTCGGTATGTGCTCTTCAGGTATGCTCCCATTCCTTTAGCGCTTAGTGGGAGAAGTGGTATATCGAGACCATGGGGTTCCTTTTCTATCTCCATTGGCCTAGCCTTTATCCTTTTTACCAGCTTACCCGTCGAGCGAAAGTCCTGATTTTGCTTTCTTGCCTCACTCAATTAGTTCACTTTCTCTCGGACCTGTGTCAGGATGAAACTCTTCCTTCAGGTGCGTCTGTCTTTCGTTTCGTGTCAGTTCTTGTCGTAGAGGTAGTCTATGGTCTTTCAGTTGTAGGACCATTGGCCTAGTGTCAAACAAATTCCTTCCGGACCGAGAAGTCGAGGACTCTGCGACTTTAGTTTAGACTCTTTCCCTCCTGCCTTCAAGTAAGGAATCCTTTTTCGCTTCGCACCTTTAGTGGTTGAGCTGACCAAGCAAGTCATTTGTTTTTCTTTCTCTGTAATAGCACCTAGGGTAACCCGACCTTTCTTCCTTCGGGTGGTGAAGTGACTGCCTTTGTTGGGTCAGGAATGGTACGTACGTATGATAGCCAGCCGGAACGAATATTTACTTTAGAACGGTTTTCGGCTACCATGAGGGCGGGGTGAAGAGCACTTCGGTCAGATCCCTTCCTAGAAATGCTATAACTGATGACCCTTTTAGCACATTGAACTGTTAACTTCTCTCTCATACGTCGTTCATTTCGTGAATTATTATTCTCACAAGTTTGTGGGCATGGTTTCGTACTCACAAAGATCGCAATGCTCAATCTGACCTTGTAGCCCTTTGCTTGGCAACTACATCCACCACTGTTGGAACTGAGAGGGTCCCCCCGTACACTAGGACACACCCTACCTGCCCTAGCTTCGTCAAAGAAGACCCTCCGCTTCTAAGAGAGAGAGTTTTCGAACGAAGAAGAGAGATCAGATGTGGTGAAAGCATCGCATCGGTTGCTACATCCCCACCTACTGTACAAAGACCCACTGCCCATGCAGAAAGAGAATGTCTGACGGGAAAACATGATCGAATGCAGTTCGTCTAATCACTTTGAGGCCACTCATGTCTAAGGGCATCCCTCTCTTAGTATCAACCTATCGCGGTGTGAAAGGAATAGCCTTGAGTCTTGAGAATGAGAATGGAGTCACTAAACCCCGGGGCAGAAATGGTTCTTCTCCTCGGGGCTTGGCTTTGTGGTATGAGACTAATCAACTGGAAGAGCTTGCCAGGATGGCTTGGTAAGCAAGCAAGCAGGCGCCAACTCCCAGTTCTTTCTCTTCTCTCTTTTTTGGGCCCCCTGTGAACCCCCCGTCCATTATAATAAACCCCCGTCAAGAATGGACGCTGACTAGCTATTAATTGATTGACTTGATTATGTGTCAATCTTACTGTATTTCCTACAGGATCTACAAATCCTGAAATTGTTTCTTCTTGTTCATCATCACTTAATGTGTGAAGTCTATGTACAGTGTGAATAGTGTTTTCATCTAAACCTTGCTTTGATACCATTCTGAAGTGTGCACGATTTCAGATCAAATCGCAACCCGACCTGAACCGCACCGATCCGAACCGAACTGCGCAGTTTGAAAAATATTAAAGATGATTTCGGGTCAGCCTGAACCAAACTGTTAATTTTGGGTCGGTGTGTGATTTTGACCTACACCATAATCCGAACCGCACAAATCGCAAATTATGACACGAACCGCCTAAACCGCCGATCCGCATTCAAATTAGACATTATTTTATATTTTTCTTCTTCTTTAGCCATGAAATTTAGGATATTTAATGATCATATGACAATATGCAATGTATAAAGGAAAACTAGGTATTTTTTCTCTTTAATTATTATGTGAAAACACAAAAAAAATTTCTTTAAAAAAATTCTAATCCAAATCGCCGACCTGAACCGTTGAACCGCCGACCCGAACCATCGCGGTTTTCCTTATTAAATTTGCGATTTCGGTTTATAATTTCCCAAACCGCCAACCCGCACGGTTTGAAATGTAAAACGAAAAAAATTGACCCGAACCGCACCGCAAACACCCCTACCATTCTTGACGGGGGGTTTATTAT
>SKCR01027218.1:0-51150 GCA_019454045.1 Zanthoxylum bungeanum | reverse complement strand
TTTGGGTGTTTTTGAAGTGTTTAGGGAAGACCGGAAGCAATTAGGGTCAAAGACCCTAATTGCATCACTCTCTGGAATCCAGAGAGCTGAAGCTTAACAAGTAAAAAAAAAAAAAAAGGCTGATGTGGCACAGTGTACAGTGTACACGCGCATACTGTAGCGCGCACTGTAGCGCGTGTGGCACACGCGCGAGGCGCCCTTCGCGCGCGCTGAATTTGTTTTCCTTCGTTCGGGAGCTTCCAGACTCCGTTTCAGTCATGGTTTTTTCCTATACACTTGTAATGGAATATAGTATTTCATAAAATGATTTAAAATTACACCCATAATTGATATCCATGGGTTAGACTCATTTCCGCTGCCCGGGGCACCGATCCGACCCTAGGGGGTTCCACAACTGCCCCAACATCTGCAACATTGTCATTCATCACCATATGGCGGACACTTCAGCGGGAATAAAACTGCAGCCAAAGTCCTACAATCAGGTTTGTTTTGGCCTACTCTATTTAAATATGCTTATATGTTTGTTCTTCAATGTGACAGGTTTCAGAGAACTGGAAATATTTCTAGAAGAAATGAAGGACCGTTGCAAAACATTCTGGAAGTGGAGATATTTGATGTATGGGGTATTGATTTTATGGGACCCTTTGTTCCATCATTCGGAAACCTGTACATACTGGTTGCTGTAGACTACGTCTCAAAATGGGTTGAAGCAATTGCACTGCCATCCAATGATTCAAAAGTGGTGATCAAGTTCCTGAAAAAGAATATTTTCACTCGCTTCGGAACACCTCGGGCAATTATCAGTGATGGTGGTTCACATTTCTGCAACAGATACTTCGATGCACTCCTATCCAAATACGGAGTTACTCATAAGGTTGCCACAACCTATCATCCACAGTCAAACGGGCAAGTTGAAGTTTCAAATAGGGAGATCAAAAGAATCTTGGAGAGAACTGTTGGATCAACAAGGAATGACTGGTATGAAAAATTGGATGACGCATTATGGGCCTACCGGACAGCTTACAAAACACCCATTGGTATGTCCCCATATCAAATGGTGTTCGAGAAAGCATGTCATCTGCCAGTTGAGCTTGAAAACAAGGCGTACTGGGCATTGAAGAAGTTGAATCTTGATCCACAAGCTGCATGAGAGAAAAGACTTCACCAACTCAATGAGTTGGAAGAATTTCGCCTACAGGCTTATGAGAATGCCAAACTGTACAAAGTGAAGACCAAGAAATGGCATGACCGAAAAATAATGCGCAAATAATTGGAACCAGGGCAACAAGTGTTGTTGTACGATTCAAGGTTGAAACTTTTTCCTGGAAAGCTGAAATCAAAATGGTCAGGTTCATTTGTGATTACGCAGGTGTTACCCTACAGAGTTATTGAGATATACAATCCCAAGTCGAGCAACACATTCAAGGTTAATAGCCAGCGTGTCAAGCACTACTGGGGAGAATCATTTGAGCGACAAAAAGAAAGTGTCACACTTTCAGATCCAGCCTAACGTTCGGGAAATCATGTCTAGCTGACGACATTAAACTTAGCGCTAGCTGGGAGGCAACCCAAGCAATTTGTGTATCTATTGTGATGTGGTGTGTTTTAATTTTTATGTGTTTAGTTTTTGCAGGTTAAGACGCATTTCAGGATGGAAGAAGCTCTCTCAAATCTTCACAAGCAATTTCCTTCTCTCCCTCAAAATTCTCTGATAAAGGTCTACAAAGCTCGCATGGAATGAATGAGACTTCTGACGATCCATGGTATTCCTAATGACATTCTTTGGGTAATCGAAGCACGGGTCCGATTAGCAGGTGAGTATTCTAATTCTTGTAATTCTTATTTGCCTGGTTTTGGAAGAAACACCTATGCAAAGAAACATAGAGCTAAGCAAATGGGTGTTTGTTACAAATGTGCACGCTGGAATCGCAATACTCGTTGTCTTTCTTTAGGAATGGTATCTGATAATCGCGAAGATAAAATTAAATTCATTAGGGATGGCTTGAGTAAAGAGTCTTTAGATGATATATCTTCGACTCTTGTGATGCATCCCAGTGGATATGTTCATATAGCCATTCGCAAAATACATACACAATTCCAAAAAGAAAGACAACAGTTAAGTCTCAGGAATCTTACTCTAAAAGACACTGTTTGCCAATTTATAAGAAAATTGGATGGGAAGCTTGTCCCTGACGCATAGACGTCATTCAAGTCGTTACATATTGTAAATATTATATCTCTTGTCTTTTCTTAATAATTATGATTTGTTTTGTTATTTTCTCCGACAGGATCCAGACTACTTTTTGACCTTTCACGATTTACTATTTTGCAACTAATCGTCCTTTGGAAGATACTTATGCTATTATTACTCACCCTTTTCAGGTTCTATAAATTCAAATCATCATTGCACTCTTGAAGCATCCGGAGCTGAAAAAAAAAGAAACACAAAATTATGGAAGCCACTTCAAGAAGACGAGTTGTAAACATTTGTGTGTTTTGTGGTACCAGTGTTGGTGTTAAACCAGAATACATAGCAGCAGCACAGGAATTGGGTCGAGTCTTAGGTGAAATGAATATGCACCTAGTATATGGAGGAGGTAATCTTGGACTAATAGGGATCGTTTCAAAGGCTGTACATGATGAATGGAGTCAAGTCTTGGAAATCATCCCAAAACCCTTGGCGGAGGCGAATCTTATTGGATCATCAAACGGCGAGGAACTAATCGTGCAAGGTATGTCTGAACGACTGATAGAGATGATTAACCATTCTGATGCTTTTATTGCTTTGCCAGGAGGCTTGGGCACGATGGAGGAAATTTTTACAGTACTATCTTGGGCAAACTTGAACATACACCAGAAACCGCTTGGACTGTGATGGATTTTATGATTTTCTTTGTGTGTTTCTTGATGATGCCCGGAGAAATGGGTTCGTGTCAAAGCCTGTAAAATAACTCCTCTTTAGTGCCAGAACTGCCCCAGATTTAATTGACCAAATATTAGCCTTTGAACCTCAAATTGACCACATTCTTTCCAAGATAAACTGGTCTGATGATGATCGTGGTAAGAGGCGTCGAATAAATTTGGATCTTAACCTTTAACTTTTCATTTAGATGTAGAATTTCACCTAACCAAGTACGGTTTTCTAAACTCTTCATCTACTGTTTAAGACATTGGGGACAATGTCTCATTTAGATTTGGGGGAGGAGAATAGTTAAATTGTATCTTTTTCTTATTGTTTTATTTTTAGTCAAAATTTTTCGAAAAAGCCAAAAAAAAATTGAAAAATTTTACAAAAACCAAAAAATATTTTGTGTTTTTGTGTTTTTATTTGATTAATGAGGTGAAATTGGTGTGAGATAGCCGAGTAAGGAATTTCCACTCCTGAGACGTATCTCAACCTATTTTTGTTTATTTCATTTTAAATTATTTAATTTGTGAATTCTCCATAATACTGACTAAAATGAATCTTCATATGCTCAGTTGACAAGTATTATCAGCATACATGGTAACATACAGTCATGAGCTGTAATTGAAAAGTTTGTAATATTTAGTACTCTAGTATAATTGGAGGAAGCATCTTTAAAAAAGCGATGGGATAAAAAAAAGAAAAAAAAAAGAAAAAAAAGTAAAAAAAAAAAAGTCGAGATCTGAGTAATTAAGTCCGTAGGGGTGTCTTAACACCTAGTGTCCTAAAACCAACTGGTTTGGGAGTCACTGGCCGAAAGCTAAACCTATTCAAAGCCCACTATGATATATATATATATATATATATATATATATATATCTGAAGTCTGAGTAATTAAGTCTGTAGGGGTATCTTAACACCTAGTGCCCTAAAACCAACTGGTTTGGGAGTTACTGGCTCAAAAATCGCTACATAGATGGAAGATATTGTATATAAATAAAAAAAAATCATCAGAAAAATAAGAAAAATTATTCCATTGCTAAAAAAAGTATGAATTCTGATAAAACTTTAGGACAAAAATATTAATCTCTTCTCAATTGCACTGTGACTATTGTGGGCAAAAATGAGTTAATTAATATTTTGTTGACTGTGTATATGAAGGATGGTAAATATAATCGAAGATTTTATTTATTCGGTAATTCAGAAAGAAATAAAACAACTAGTAACTTGGAGTAGAAGTTTCACCTGTTTAGTCACTAACTTCTTTATTCTTTTTTCTCTTGTCTTTTTGTTTTTGTGTGCATTAGTTTTACTATCTTTTTACTTTTGTAAAATTTTTGTGGGTATCATTGTTGTAAGCCCTCACGAGACTACAACTCGTCCACTAGGGACACCTAGGGGTTTAAAGGCTTGTTGCATACGCTAAATGCAACCGTGATCCCTACGAAAGTGGCTTAATTTAATTTTAATTATTTCTTGTATTTTATTTTGTTGTTTTGCTCAAGGACTAGAAAAATGTTAGATTTGGGGGTTGTGATGAGCAGAAAATATACCAATATTTACCGGCCATTTTACTTAATATTTTGTTTAGTTTCTCGGGTTTGATGAACGTTTTGATGTGTTTTAGTTTATTTTACAGATAAAATAATATTGTGACTTAATGAAATCATTTAGGACGATATGTAAGTCAAATAAGGGCAAAAATTGGACTTGACATATTAATTTTGGAGATTGGAAACTTGAAAAGGCGTTCTAACGAGGTGCAGTTTCAGAAATTCCAATTTTGCGCAACTATCGTATTTTGGGCATAACGTTTTACTCCGATATCGGATTGAGTGGATTCAAGTTTGAGATTAATGAAGACTCAAATATCTACAACTTTGAAGAATAAAATAATTTCTAATTCGGAAGATTTCATGACCGAATTTGATGAACCATCCGGAAGTGTGTTATGTGTAATTATTAAAGTCATTTTCAAAGAAAAAAATAAAAAAAATAAAAATAGTCAAGCTCCCACCAAACATGATAGAAATTAATAATGGATTTGGTGGAGCAATTAGTAGAGCAATTAGTGGAGCAATTAATAATAGATTTGATGGAGGCAAAATTTTGCCTATAAATACCAAGCCTTTTCATTTGTAAATTCATACTTTCTTCTTTGAAATTCCTTAAGAATAACTAAAAAGATTGTATCTTGTTTGTTTATTTACAGCTTTCAGTAATTAATTTCCGCTTTCGCACTTTCTTTTCTTTACTTTTCAGTCTTTAGTTTCTGCAATTTACTTTTACGCACAATACTTTCATTTCTTTACTTTTTAGTTTTTACTTTTTACGCAATGAGGAGGTAACTCCCCATTGCTGGGGTAAAAGGTAAAGCTTTTATTATTGATATTTAGATTAATCTCCCTTAATTATAATATAATAACTATTTAAAATCTGACTTAACGAGGATACCGTCATATTGGTCGGTTGGTAATTAATTATAAATTGGTTTTAACCTGACTAAGCATGGATATCGCCTGGTTGGTCGGTTGGTAATTAATTATTAATTTGACTTAATCAAGATACCGTCTATATGGCTGGTTGGTAATTATCACGCAAAGTTAATATGTTATATTAAGGGAGATATCTAAAAGAGTAGTAATAAAAGTGAATCTTGAAACCCCATCATTTTCTTTTATTGTACTTTAACTTAATTTACTTTTCAGCAATTTACTTTCAGCAATTTACTTTTCAGCAATTTACTTTCAGCAATTTACTTTTCAGCAATTTACTTTCAGCAATTTACTTTCCAGCAATTTACTTTTCAGCAATTTACTTTATGTCTTTTATTTTATTTAAGTTTTTACTACCCATAAATATGTGTCGTAACTAAGTCAGTTATCTGGGGTTGTGATGAAGTCCAATATCATCGGTTTATAAGGGGTTATTTTATGGTTTGGGTAATATAAAAGTTTATTTATTGAGCCATAATCATAATGCTTTTTATTAACTGACCATTAATAAAATGGAACTGGTAAACTTAAAATGAACTTGGAAAATAGATTTTAGGTTAAAGACCTTAGACTCAATAGCCCACGATCTTCCTTGAGGATATATAACTCTTTAATAGATTTCTTTACAGGATAAGGATAGGAATATACCTGTTAGGTGGGGGGTAGCCATAATTGGAACTTAATCTTAATGAATTCAGATAACTTGGTTAACATATGAATATGATTAATCGGGTTACACTGGGTATTTGTATCTGACCATCGGAAGAGGCTTTTACATAATTCCGTGTTTCAGGTTAATAAACCAATATATTATACAATCGTATGATAACCACTTCATCTTTAAAAATGATATTGGAAGGATTCACAACCCTGGATAGTTTTAAAATTTAATTTTCTTAAAAACTACTTTCAAGCAATTTTATTTACTTGTTTTAAATTTAAAATCACCATCCAAATAAACAATCAATCCATTAGATACTCGTAAAATTTGACTTCATAAATTGATAACAAAAGGTTTTAAGTCCTCGTGGGATCGATACTTTTTATACTACTTGAACGATATGTGCGCTTGCGTTATACGCGTGTGATTACGCCGGTCAGCTAGCTCTTCAATTGATACAGCAGCAGATGTAGTAGCCTCCTAGTGGTCATCATTCTTCTCTTCCTAGTGTTTAGTACATTTGATTTAATGTAATATTATACAATAATGTAATTTATTATTTTATATTTATTATTATATAACATATTTTTTTATTAATTTTTTATTAGTTATATATTTATAATATTAAATTTTAATTAAAAAATAAAATATAATTTAATTAAAAAAATATAATCTAATTGAAAAAATATAATATAATATAATTACCAACCGAATATTCAGTTGGTAATAATATTACAGTGTGCAAAATTTACCGACAGACTAATATGTTGTCGGTAAATTTAAGAACTTAGTGACCGTTATTTCTATCGGTAAAAGATATATTTACCGACATAATAATGTCGATCAATAATATTTTGAATAATTACCGATCGAAGTTCATATATATAACGACAGATAATTTTTCATATTCCGTTGGTAATCGGTAGGTAAGAATACCGATAAAAAATATTTGGTCGGTAATGGGTCAATAATATCACCGACTGAAATATATTTGTTCGGTATTTATTACCCATAATCCAAATACCAATATAATATTTCGATCGGTAATACATTATAGTGGATAAATTCGGTCTGTAATTTTCTGTTTTCTTATAGTGGATAAATCCACTTACATGTTAAGTTAAGTGTAATGTGATTATGTCGCTAATTTCATTTGACATGCATTATATTTGCATGTTAAGTTAAATGGAATGTGATTATGTCAATAATTCTCACTAAATAAGTGTTTGATAGCCTTGTTTAGGCTATGAAAATAATTTCCAGTTTCCATAATGAATTCACTTCGAAGTTGGTTTACCCCTGATAATTATTGTTCTAGATCTCCAAAATGAATCATCTTCGGGGTCATAGTACTTCATAGGAGCATTAATCACGTTTTTCCAATTTAATAAATTTTTCCAGGGTTGAGACAGTTTAGAGGCTCTTTAGGTATTATGTGGGGTGGTTTGTGTCATTTAACTTTTATATGACACATGTTATAACGTTGTTGGACCTTTCACTGTATAGGCAGTTCCACCGAGGAAACTTACTGGAAAATCTTTATTTGTAGAGCGACACGTGGCCTATTTGAGTAGGGTAATAATTAGACACCTACAAGACAATATCTAAAAAAATATAATTTATTACAATGTGGAGTTTAACTATGAGTAAGAAAATATTGTTGAGTATTTATAAATTATTGATGAACACTAAAAAATATACATTTATTAAAAGAAAAATTAATCATTTTACACTTATAGTTTCATTAATCCCATTAATTAAGCACATTTGTTAAATAATAATTATATTTATGTTTATTGTGATTTTTTATATTTTATGTAGGTGAAATAATACTTTGAATGCATATTTAGAAAAATGGACTTGACATTTAGATTTTGGAGGCCATAAATTTAATAGGATGTTCTAACAGTGTACAACTTCGGAAATTTCAACCATGTGCAACGTTTGCACTTTGACCATAATGTTTTACTCCGATATCGGATTAAGGTGATTCAAGTTCCAGATGAAAGAAGACTTAAAGCTCTACAACTTTGAAGTTCATAAGATTTTCTAATTATGAGTTTTTCAAGGCCAAACTTGATGAAAAATCCAAAGTATGTTATGTGTAATTATTAAAGTCATTATCAAAAACAAAAATGGAAAATGACAATTTACAATTGTCAAACTTCCACGAAACATTAGTGGAGTGTTTGGTGGAGAAATTGGTGGAAGTCTTTTCTTTGCCTATAAATTGAAGAGTTCTGAATTCATTTTCTTCATACTTTTCCTCTGAATTCTGAATAAGAGTTTGGAAGAAAGTATCTTGTTTGTTTTAATTTCTTGTAATGTCTTTTCATTTTAGTAATAAAATTATGTGTGTTTTTAATTACAGTATGAGTAGCTAATTACTTTCTGCTGGGGGAATGAGTGAAACTTTTATTATTAAAGTTTAGATTAATCTAATTTATATTATAATATATGAATTGTAATCTAATGATTAATAATTAATTGAGATCTGAATTAATTATTGACAATTTTTTCTACCGCCTATATGGCTGGTTTTATATGATTTTGACATAATCGAGTATCTAATTGGACTTATTATAGACAAACCTTATCACCGCCTTTATGGCTGATTTTATGTTTTTGGCTTATTTAGTACCTTGGCAGGAATAGTTATCGACAGAAATGACTACCGTCTTTATGGTCGGTTTTATATGTTTTGGCATAGTTAATTCCGAAAGTAAATTAATTGGGTAATAATGAAAATTCATATATTAGAAAAAGTGAGATTTCTAAATTTAAAATATTAAAAGTGGATCTCATAATCCCATTTTTTTTAAAAAAATTTTATTGTTGTCATCTAATTTAAATTCTCCAAACAACTTCAAACGAATCAAATCTTTTTCTTTTCGCTCTGATTATTACTTTATCATACTAAATCTATTCCTTGTGGATCGACCCCAGACTTACCAGGTTATTTTATTACTTCGACACTCTTATACTTGGGAGTAAAGAACCAACTTTTGAGCGTGTCAATTATCACTGTAACTAAGAATTATGCATGAGATTGATATTGTGGCTGAGTTGTATGTGTAAATATGACTATTACGACATATCGAATTTAAGACTAATTTTGACATTATGGCAGTTCTAATTTGAGAGAAATTCCTTAATGAAATTATAAGTATGAATGTTAACTGTATGTAACATTTTACAAGTGATTTGGAGTCCAAATGAAGAAGATATGAATGTTTGAAAATTAATGTAATATTTTAATCAATCAGTTGATTTTAAACTGATATGAATCCAACTTGCATTTGTGAATAATTAACATTTGATAAAACCATCTTTAGTGAATTAATGGTTTTGGTGTAACCACCCATAACCACTCAATTAATGGACAATTATGGCAACCACTCCACTAAATGTGTTGAGTTAGAAGGCAAGCCATTACCTATAACTTGAGCTCTCATTTGAGAGTTCAAACATCCCCAACAAGAAGCTCTATGAAAGAGAGCTTAGAGTTTAAGCTCCAAGTAAGAGAGGTTAGAGAGTGAAGTGTGAGGTTTTTGTTGGACAATTATGACCCATAGCGTCATTATTTGTACAGATCATGGTGTTGTTGTAGAAATTAACTATGTGACAAAGGAGATTGCTCTCTTATCATTTGTGATTAGATCACCAAGATATATAAATGATAGGTGGTCCCTATGATTTGTTCTGGATTGAGAATGATATGAGACAGTATCAGTCCACGAAGGATAAATCATTAAATATCCCTAGTCAGAGTATTATCGAGATAGGACATCCATAAATACGTAAAAGACTAGTATTACACTTGTGCGAGTTGTGATGGCACAAATGACATAGTTCTCATATATTTGGGTATAGGATACTCATGCAAGTGTAATAGGAGGTTGTGTTTTACCGATGGTACGGGAAACAGCTTCGCTCTGGATAGACCCCCTCGGAATTCCATTGGTAGTATGACTATGTGTCTATGGAAGTCCAAAATCAGGGTAGGTGTATTTGGTCTTAACCTGAGACTTGCACCGCTAATACTTGCGACAATCAATATGTTTTGGTTTTGGTCGTCCAGGGCTTTAACAGGTTCTGTGTACGCCTCTGCTGGGTATATTGAGAATCGTAGTGTGTTGGGTGTGATGTCAAGACGGAAGTATCACTCCATTCATATGGAGATGATGGTCACGTAGGATACGAGACTGGTTCTCTTAAATGCTGCAGCTATCGGGATATTATGACTAGGTCATGTATATCCGATTATAGAGACTAGTTACCAGACATCCGACATGTGCTTCGTATGGGGCAGACACAATTCCAGCCCCAGGCCTAGCACGTGATCACCCGATACTGGATCGACATACGCAATACTACGTATACTACACCTGATATAGATCCTTATATTCATGTAAGGATATTTCTGGAGAATTAGGTAGGCATGGCGCTTTGCTAGAAGCCAACCTTGTCTTGTAAATCGGTAAAAACGTAGTACTAGGTACTTACGAATTTACTGCCAACATATCCGGGGATCTCATGGGTCACTTCCCGAAGATTCACCGATGACGTATGACTCGCACTTTTTTATTAATCTGAGATTAATTAGATGAGAGAGAAAATTAATCTGGGATTAATTACATAGATATTTTATTTGGGATAAAATATCATTTAAGAGAGATAACGATTAATTTAGAATTAATCGATAAAATAATATATTCGATATATTAAACGAAATTGGATTTCGACGCGAAATTAAAATTAGATTTTAATTCGGGCGAACGAGTTAATTTAGAATTAATTCGTTAGCGACGGGAATAGTAATTATGCTAGGCATGATTATTTAATTAAATTAGATTTAATTACGACGCAACGGAAAATTCGTTAATTTGGAATTAGCGAACCCGAGCCCGGGATTGTTCGCGAGCGCATTCACATTTCGAATTCGAGTGCGGCACGCAAATCAAATCAAGCGTCAAATTACTAGTCGCATCTAACGTCACATCATTCGTCAATCAAGTGATGGATGTCTTTCACTTTGAGTGATTGACACCAGTCATTATTCATTGATTGATGTGAATGATGGAAGTGGTTGGCATAAATCATTTGACTTTTTGAAATCAAATAAATGGTAAATTAATTTTGGAAATTGATAAAGGGTATTAGATACACTTTTAAGCCAACAACCACACAACTCTCTCTTCCTAACTTTTCCCTCTCTCACGCCCATGGAGGGGGTGATTTTTCTTCTGGTTTTTGCCTAATTGCCGAGAGCCAATGAAGAAAAGGGAAGCAAAGTGTGATGATTTTGCGGCAAAATCATCAAGAGCTAGCACTCCGAAAGACATGCGAAGGTGATAGGGAAGTCAACCCATGATCTTGGAATCAAATCACAAAGCTTGGAGCTTGATGAAGATGATTGAAGCCGAAAATGGAGGAGCCACTGCAGCTCACTGCCGAGAGGAACAGAAAGCAAAAAATCAGATTTTTGTTCATTGCCACGTCGCTCAACCGATCGATGTGAGTATTCTGCAACTCCCGTGATGTATTCGCCTGTTTATTTTATGCTTGTTAATCGATCATCGGGGCCGTAGAAACTCCAACAATGGTATCAGAGCGGAGTAAAAGCATGAAATTTGATTAGGGCTTAAAATTTGGGTAAAATGTATTTGAGCATGATTTGATTAAATAGGATGTTTGAGTATGCTTAATACATGTTTAATTGAAGTTTGATTTGATCAATTTCAAGAAATTTTGTTTGGAACAATTTCCCCAATTTTGGATGGCTTGGCCGAATGTCACTATGCCCTAATGTCTTGGAATTTTGATTTTTTGATCATTGGATGTGTTGGAAATCATTTGGAAATGTTGATTTAATGTTGAATTTGATTCAATTGGATTGGATTTAAAATTGGACAAATAAATCACCATATTGCCGAGACAAATTGAGCATGTATTGGGTTTTATTTTTGATTAAATTGTGTTGGACACTATTTGATGTTAAAGAGCATGATTAATTAGGCTAATTGATGTTTTAGAAATGTTATTGGGTAATTAATTATGTAATGTACTTTGTTTAATTAAATTATGAATTTGGATTTTAGGTTTAATTAAATTGGGCTTAAAATTGGATTTGGGCTTGTTATGTTGTAAATGGGTTTATTGGGCTTGGTTGTACCAAGATGGGTTTGTGCTAAATTGGTTGGATCCAATTGGGCCCAAAACCGCATCCATAAAGCCCAAACTGCACTAATGGACCTTTAAAGTTTAATTGGGCCTAATGGGCCTAAATTGATTTCTAGGCTTATGGGGTAATTTCTTGATTGGGCTTTAATTGCCGAAGCCCACGCCTTAAGAAATTAATTAAAAGCCCATTGGACTTTAATTAAATTAATATTGGATATTAATCGGGCTTTGAGACCCGTAACGATTAAATTTGGAATTTAAGTCGTAAAGGTTTATTAATAAAGTGTAATATTTAATTTGGAATTAAATAACAAATTAGTATTAAATACAATTGAATTGGATTTAATTATGTATTTTAATTTAATTCGAGAATTCGTACTTTGAGTACTTATTCGCAAAACGAGTTTGACTCGCGTAAAATCAATCGTTGTTTGAACATGGATGGTCACTATTATCAAATTAATTAATTTGATTAGATTGATTGATAACATGCTTGTGTGAATACATGGTTGTGATGCATGAATAATGTATATCGGATGGATATTAGATGGGTGGGGCAATTTTAGAAATTGTTGTAATAAATTTGGAATTTATTAATTGGACCTGCGTGTCCAGCCTTATTACCTCCTTATTCTTTGTATTCTCTTCTCACCTATTCCCCTCAATGTAAATGAGGTTTCTTTAGAAGTGTAGTGTAACGGGTAGAAGTAAATACTTGTGCTAGCAGGAGAGAGAAAGAGAGAGATTTGATCTAGGATCAATGTGTAAAGTATCTATCCGCATATCATTATTATTTTATTTATACGCGCTTATTATGTGTTCAGAATGCATGTTTAAGGGTGTATGATGATGAGACCTTAACAAAGATAATAAATTGGTTGCCAATTTGCACGCGAAAAAACCCTCGAAAAATATTAAGCGTTTTTCCTTCCATTGAGTGATTCTCACTCAAGATCCGAGACTGGCATTGGCTTGTTGGCCAAATTCAAGGCCTTTGTCCGTCGATGATGTGTTTGAATAACGAGAGCTTTGTTCCATATTGGTGTCTTGTCCAAGTTGTGGTTTGTTGGCCAAAGTCAAGACCACTTCTTGTCCATCGACATTGATTACGAAGCTTTCCATGGTCAATGGGTCACGCTTAACTGGGATCACTAAGTTTGTTGTGCCAATGCCAAGGCTTAGTTGATTCAGAGGAAAAAGGTTAGGTAATATATTGGATATATTGGCATATATATTGTATATATGTTTCAGACTTGGATGTCCCCCTACTGGATCTAGGAATTAGATTGGATCCAATTGATCTTAGAGATCTACCTAGTTAATTATCATACAATTGTTGGCCAAAGTCAAGATTGTGTGATATTTAACGGGATCCTAGCCCGCTAGGAAACACGATTTCCCGAGTACTCGACAGAGGGTTAGAGGCTCGCCGAAAAATAATGGGAGGCAAGAATTGAATTTGTAATATTCGTTTAATTACTTGTCATACGCGCTCAAAACAAATATCATTCCTCAAATAAATTAAATGTTAGTTGGACTAATATTTAAATCGTTGTTTTAATTAACAGTTGGACTGTATTCAAGCAATTAAAGTATAGTTGATTAAAATAGTTGGACTATAATAATCATTATATTTAATAGTACCTAAATCGTTGATTAAATAGTTGGACTATTAAAATCAAGATAAAATTGAAAGATTGGCATTTAAAACATAATCCTAGGGAAAATGTATTTAAATGGTTTAATTTTTTAAATTGGGAATAAAGTTTCAGGATGGTCCTGGAAAATAATAAGTTACTTTATTTGATAAAATAACATATTATGCCTAAGCCCAAAGTTAAGCAAATAGTAGAGCATAATCTTTGGAAGATTTATGTAATGATAACTTTAGTGCTTAATCCATTAAGCTTGTCACAGTAGACTCCTTAATTTCTTTATCAGAACTAAGGGTTAGATCCTTAAAGTATGATAATGAGATTGAAGGATATTCATAGATCTATTCTTAGATCTTAAAAGTACTAAATTGCAATAATAACTCTTGGAGAGTTAATGACTATTCTCAAGGAGATAAAGTCAAAGTTGCAATAAGACAAGTAGCGCTAGTCGCACCTTACTTCGACATTCTAGAAACCCGAGGCTAGGCCAAAGGCTTCTGGAATGTGGAAAAAGGGCAAAGGCAAAATCATTATAATCTTCTGGGAAGATAAATGTCTGCCTAAAAATATGGCAAACGGGATCGCGGAAGCGTGACTGCCGTTTGGACAAAGCAGACATGAAGGAATTGAAGACGGGCTTGGCTCCGACTTCAAATATGTTTGTCAACATTATGTTCACTACTAGTATTAAAATTAGATTTTAAATACTTAGTGTGATACATAAAATATATGTATTGATGTTCAGAATCTGTTATGAACAGGATACTGACTTCAATAGAGATTTATCTGCGAATTGGAAATGGGACGAAAATCGATGTTTCAACCGTAGGTACCTATTTTAGGAACTACCCTCGGTTTTGTACTTAAATTAGGAAACTGTTATAATGTAACTAGTTTGACTAGATACATTATCTCTATATCAGTGTTTAATCCATTGCGGATTGACCTTTATATTCTAGAACACTAAAGTGTTTTATTTTATAAAGATGATATTGAGATAAACACATTAGATGTGAATAACATAATTTATATTTTGAATATAAATAAATCTCAAATGTAAAACATGACAAACAATAGCTCAAACTGATTTGATCAGATGAAACTTAATTGTGGCATTGTTGTCTGGGACACAATTAAACAAGAATCGTATATCCACACTTTCAAAGAGTGGGTACTAGGACATATTTGATCCTATTCAAATAAAGTCTACGAATCTAGTTTATTGGGCAAAGTGCCTAAAATATTATTTACTTAGTAAAAGTGAAAATGCCACCGATCTGTTAGTCCTAATTCATAGTGAAGCAAGTGGGCCCATGTCTAGCTAGGCTAGAGGTGGATATGAATATTTCGTGACCTTTACGGATGTGGCATCGCGTTATGGTTATGTGTTTCTTTGAAACACAAATCGGAAACTTTTGAAGTTTTCGACATGAAATAGACAAACATATCGGCTATAGTATTAAATCGTCACGGTTAGACCATGATGAAAATACTTAAGCAATAAGTTTCTAATTGTAGGACACAGAAACTGGGCGATGCTGTTCCGGGCTCGCGGCCTAGTTGGGAGTACGGAGTAGCCCACGGGGGACTAAACCGGAGAATAATGGAGTCGCCACCCGGTGTGAACCGAGAAAATGATTTAAGGCCGCACTCACCCCTCGCAAGGGAAGACCTCAAACCGTTAGGTTCGGAATGGTCCCTTACTTATGTCGTTTGTAATGAATGGATTTGTGCAATATTAACCAAGTCTACTCAACATACATGTTGGTCAAAGTAGTCTAAATTCTTATAAAGTCTAAATCTAGGTCTGCATGCTTCAAAAGTAAACTTTCATAACAGCAAACACATGATATCACACATCAAACATGTTAAATAACTAATGATCTAAACATAACATAACTTAAATTCCTAATACGAAAGGTAAATAACTAAGTCATGCTAAAAATAAAACAACTTCCTAATGGCCTATTCATGCTCGAATACAAGTTTGGATGAAATAAAATACATGTATCCTTCAAGTGGTACGGGGCATTGTATCCCGAGTGCAAACTATAATACCGTCCATTCGGATTCGGCTATGGAATTTATGTCCGGGTTTCCATCCAATATACCACAAGAAAGAACACATCACTACAAGAAAAAAGGCTTTTACTGATACTAAATTAGTGTCAGTAAAGGGTTTTACTGACACTATATAAATATGTCAGTGTTGCCGCAGCCAGAAATCACTGACACTAGTTTCTAGTGTCAGTGATTCTTAGTGTCAGTAAACGTTAATACTGTAGTATCAGAAAATTATTGACACTATGGTATCAGTAATCTCTCACATTATTTTAGTGTCAGTAAATTATTGACACTATATCATCAGTATTTAGTGATACTATAGTGTCAGTAAATTTTGTTACTGCAGTATCAGTATATCGCATATATTTGATTTTTAGTGTCAGTAATTATTGTTACTATAGTATCAATATCCGTCAATATCTTTTAAAATTTAAAAATCGTATTATTTCACAATTATATTTCTTATTTTTTGTAATTAAATTAATCATAAAATATATATATATATATATATATATATATATATATATATATATATATACCAACTCAATGAAATAAAAAACTAAAAAATTACATTTATATAAAATTTGCAATATAATAGATTAATCGTATTAATCAATTCAACAGTATCACATGATGAATACAAAAACTCCATAGACAATCTTTAAATTAACATATATATATTTCAAAAACTACTCTTAAAGTCCCATCAAAATGTCATGCCCCCACCAAAATTCATGATACTTGTTGAGAAGCCTGCAACAATCCCCCAACAATATGATATCTGGCACAAAATCTGAAATTATAAACCAAATGTTAAGAATTAGATGGACTTCCAAAAAACATCGATATCTTCATAAATAAAAACATTAAATACATCCAAATAAAAATACAAAATATAACCCTAATCTAATTTTTGTCACATAAAGCACTTATTGACAATAACCATACCAACAACCTAAGAGCATGAATATAAAAAACCAAATGGCATCCATAATAACAAGTTGTATCTTTCATACCGCTACATAATCACCAAAACAAACAAATCAATAACACACCACACACACACACACACACACATTATAATAATATCAAACCGATATTATTATAATGGTATTCAGTTCATGAATGTAAATACAATAGTAATAAAGTCAAAAATTCAAGATTATGAAGGCACTACAAAATGAAGCTTCAGCACTAGCAAGTGGAGCTCCAAGTGGCCTAATGACACTAAACACAACATCAGGAAAGTCTTTGGTGATTGCATGGTCTCTTCCTCCCCTGAAACCGTCTCCTCCTCTCGGGGGTCTCATTTTTTTATCTGTGTTTTGGTTGATTTTAGGAGAAGACTTCAATGGAAGCAGTGTTACTGCGAGTTTGTGACTGTTAGAAGACTTTTGAGCTTAGGGTTTTAATTTAGGGTTTTGAAGTGGGTCATTCGTTGCTAAATGACCATAATATCCCCTGCTTTTCAATCCACCCATTTTTTTTAAAATTTTAAATTTTAATTGCATAAAAAACATTTGCATGTATGGACTCTTAACAGGACTTGAAGCTTTTGAAGGTTGATAATCGAAGTTTGAACTGCTTACTGCTTACAGAGGACTGAGGAGAGACCGACTAACGAGAGTAAAAATTGAAGCCATTGAAGGTTGATAATTGATAGGATGTACTGGATTTTGTTTAGATTTTAGAAATTACAAATGAGAGATTCATATTTGAGAGTAAAGAAGGGGGAAACAAAGGCTGCGCGATGAAAAAAAAGGTGGGAATGAGAGGAACCCTAAATTACTAAGATTGATTTGGTAACTACGGTTCAGGTTTTGACCCGACAAATACATATATATTTTTATAAACCGCGGTTTAAGGAACAAAAGTCACGATTTGGCCCAGTGGTAAAGCCTTACAATAAAAAAAAAATTTATATCAATGGTTACAATTTCGAGTCCCATCAGACTTAAGGAAATAATATTTTTTTTAATTTTTTTACTGATACTAAGGTATCATTAATTACTGACACTAAGGTATCATTAATTACTGACACTAAATTTACTGATACTCTAGTGTCAGTAATATATGCGAAAAACGTCACTTCAGCGAGGTGTTGGTTCGACTCCAGACGACTACGCGTTTTTTTTTTTTTTATTTCTTACTGATACTATTGTAATAGTAATTACTGACACTAAAATCGCTGATACCATAGTGTCAGTAATTATTGATATTTAAGTGAAAAACACGGAAATAGGCCCATTTACACGTCGTTTCTGACACTTTTAGCCTAGTGTCACTAACCTTAGTGTCAGTAAAGGCCTTTTTTCTTGTAGTGCATATTCCATTCAACCGAAATCACATCACACACTAATTCATAATTCTCATGCGAAGAAAAGTAAATTACATGCTTTTCTAAGTTACTAATTTACATAACTTAAATTAAATAACATGCTAAACCAATTATTCATGCTAAACACATTTCCTAAGTCATTAGTTCTTGTGAATAAATTCCAAACAACATGCCAAACTAATTATTCATGCTAAACACATAAAATACATTTTCTAAGTCATTATTTCATGTGAATAAATTCAATAATATAAACCCTCAGGTCTAACCTTTTGTGTCGTTCTTCGGAGGTGCGTTATATGGTCGTCGGAAAGGCTAAGACACCGTGATTCCACCGGTTCGTTGTTTTGACGTTTTTTTTGCTCGTTGTTTCGCTGTTTTATCCGCTGTTTCCACTTCGTTTTGCTACGATTCAGGTCACCACACTTAGCTCACTGGTTTGCAGTGGATTAGGGACTGTTTTGGTGATGGTTTGGGCGTGAATATGGAGGGCTGAACTGGGCAGAATGTGCGGTGAGTTATAGGGCTGATTGAAGGCAGTCTTTGCGTGAATATTAGAGGCTAAATTGGGCTGATTAGGGGCGTGAACTTCAGGTCTAAAAGGAGGCAATTAGGGGCGTGAACTTCAGGTCTAAAATGAGGCAATTAGGGGTGTGAACTTTAGGTGCTGAATGAGGATAATAGGCGTGGTTTATAGGGCTGAATGAGGGGCTGTTTCAGGGGCTGAATTTAGACTAATCCAGAGGCAGTGTGGGCGTGAGGGATAGAGGCAGTGAGGAGCTGACGTTTGAGGGCAGTAAGGTAGGCTTTATGCGCTGGTTGTGATGAGCTGATTCCAAAGGCTGAAATGGAGGCAAATGGCGTGAAGATCAGGGGTTGGAAGAGGCAGTAGGTGCGCTTGAACACAAGGGCTGTTTGGAGGCAGTGAGGGGCTTGAATACAAGGGCTGATTTGGAAGGGATGAAGGGCGTGAAGATGGGCAGTGAAGGAGGGGCTTGGTCGAGAGAGATGGGTGCAAGTGAGTGCTGTGTTGAGGCTAGGGGCTGTTGCGTGGTTCACTGATCAATGGGGCTGAAGACGCGTGAGGTATAGGGTTGTGTTGAGGCTTTAACGTGAAGGTTTATTTGTTTTGAGAAGGCTTTACGCGTGAATGATAATCTCTAGTGCATGTAAGGTCAGTAGGGTTTTTATGGTTGAAGACCAGAATGGAGGAGATAACGGAGGAGAAATTTTAGGGTGTTAATGGCGTGAATGAAGGAGAAATAATGGAGGTGCTTGAGGCAAAACAAAGGAGTTTTCGGTGGAGGAGGAAATTAAGGAAGAAATTTGGTGAAGATTGAGTGCTTTTGTTGAATTGGTTTGAAGGGTTCACGTGGGTGGGTTCTTGGTGTGTGTGTGTGTGAAAGGTGACAATTGTTTATGGTTTTTGAAAGTGGGGGAATGGTATGTGAAATGGATGTTCACGTGGGGTATTGGCATTTGGTTTGTTGTTTTGTGAAATTTGTGAAAGGCTTGGTGTTTGATTTGTTTCATGGGATTTGGATGTGGGTTTTGGTGTTTAGGTGAGCTTAGAGTGGTTTGCGGGGATTTCGGGCCAAAGATATGCCTCGAAACGAAGATTCAACAAGCGAACTCCGAGCGAACTCAACGAATTAAAACCAATAATATGTCAATTCTTGACTTCTCATTTCCGACGACCGTTTTTCGCGACTTCCACGACTTAAAGGTAGTGCCTCCTTACGAGACTCATCATCGGGTTTGGTATGCAAAAATGCAATGCCTACACTAATATACTTGAGAGAGTATAATATTCTTTCAATGAGGACTCCTTCTGGAACACGTCATTTTGACGGTGTGTCCGAATTGAGTAACCGAATTTTGTTGGACATGATAAGGTTAATCATGAGTCGCTCTGAGCTACCATTTCCTTCAACGGATATGCATTTAACAGTGCAGAACTTATTTTAAATAAGGTTCCATAAAAATCTGTTTGACAGATATCATATTAGATATGAACATGAAAGAAACCGGGTTTTCTCATTCCTGAATATTTGGATGCTAGGCATATGTTTGGATGATACCAAACTAGAACCTAAATTGGATAAGTGCCAATTGTAGGTTATCCTAGAGATACCAAAGTATAGTACTTATACAACTCACAAGAGAACAATGTAATTGTTGCTCACCAAGCGGTTTTCCTAAGAGGAATACCTATATGTAGTGGTAAGTGGGAGGATAGTAAAACTCGATGAAAATCAGAGTAATACTATTTCAGGCACTGAGTCCTTAATGGAACATCTATAGTTCATCAAGGATGAAACTATACCATTAATCTTCGAATACACAAGAACCGTGTAAGTTGGAGAGAGTCAGAAGACAACCTAGTGTATGGGTTTCTGATCTCACCTCATAAAGATGTCAATCTTATTGAGGAATACCAACTGACTACGTATGAGGAAGTGATACAAGGTATCGACTCCCTATTATGACAAAGTGTCATGAGTCCGAAATGGATTCCATGTATATCAACTATGTTTAGATACTAGTTGTTGTACCGTAAGGCATTGTGCCTATTGGTACTATAAGTCTTCAAGGAAGACATACATGGATGAACGTATAAAGCTAGGCTTTTAGCGGAAATGTATCGTTATCAACATTATGTTGATTACGATTCAACCTTTTACCTGTTGCGACGGTAAATCCATTTGGATAATGCTTGTTAATGCTGCATGTTTCATTTATGAAATATGTCAGCTTAACGGGAAAATCATTTTCTGAAAAGGAAACCTTTTGGATGATGTTTATAACATCCTGACGGTTTTGTCGTACCAAAACTAGCAAACAAGGTTTGCGGGTTATTCGATCCATGTTTGGATTGAAGCAAGCATTAGATTCTTGGAATTATCGTTTTGATGTAATCATAATAGTTTATGATTTAATTCAAAACGAAATGATTCTTGTGTATATAAGAGGGTTAGTGGGAGCGCACTGACAGTGGTTGTCCTATAAATAATGATAATATGTCATTTCTTGGAAATGATATTCCCATAATACAAATCGGTAAAAGCTTGGCTTTCATAAATACTCTCTGAGAAATCGTACATTGAAAAATGTACGCGACCTGGTGTCTCATATGCTTTGAGCATATGGATTCACAAACAAGCCAATCCAAGTGATAGTCACTGGATTGAAAGTAAGAACATCCGTTAGTTTCTTAGAGAACTAATGATACTATCTTATACTATGGAGAATGAGAACTTGAAGTGATTGGGATCACTGTAGCAAGTTTCCTAACCGATAAAGACGACTATAAGTCGCAAAACGGTACTATAAAGTTTGAATAACAGTACAGTGAGCTAGAAATCTTCCAAGCAAGATACTGTTACCGAATAAACAACAAATGCGGGTTATTGCTACAGCTGAGGCAGGAATAGAAGTCATTTGGGTCGATAATAAGTCTAATTAGATTAGATATAATTCTGTTAGCAGCTGAGCTAGGCTACAACACATGCTAAAGAATTATTGGTCTCATCAACGATCCAGATACATACTTTGATATTCATCTGATTCATTCGGATCATACATCATGGCGATGTAATGATCGTATAAATCACATCAGACGATAATCATGAAAATCCGCTGACGAAAGCCTTTCCTCAACAGTTTGAGCCAACCGTACATAGTTCGGGTGTAAGACACTCGAGTGACTGGCTATAGGCCAAGTGGAAGATTGTTGACAACTATGACCTATAGAGTCACTATTTGTACAGATCATGGTGTTGTTGTACAAATTAACTATGTGACAAAGGAGATTGCTCTCTTATCATTTGTGATTAGATCACCAAGATATATAAATGATAGGAGGTCCCTATGATTTGTTCCTGGATTGAGAATGATATGAGACAGTGTCAGTCCACGAAGGATAAATCATTAAATATCCATAGTCAGAGTATTATCGAGATAGGACATCGATAAATGCGTAAAAGACTAGTATTACACTTGTGCGCGTTGTGAGGGCACAAACGACATAGTTCTCATATATTTGGGTATAGGATACTCATGCAAGTGTAATAGGAGGTTGTGTTTTACTGATGGTACGGGAAACAGCTTCGCTCTGGATAGACCCCCTCGGAATTCCATTGGTAGTATGACTATGTGTCTATGGAAGTCCGAAATCAGGGTAGGTGTATTTGGTCTTAACCTGAGACTTGCACCGCTAATACTTGCTACAATCAATATGCTTTGGTTTTGGTCGTCCAGGGCTTTAACAGGTTCTGTGTACGTCTCTGCTGGGTATATTGAGAATCGTAGTGTGTTGGGTGTGATGTCAAGACGGAAGTTTCACTCCAGTCATATGGAGATGATGGTCACGTAGGATACGGGACTGGTTCTCTAAATGCTGCAGCTATCGGGATATTATGACTAGGTCATGTATATCCGATTATAGAGACTAGTTACCGGACATCCAACATGTGCTTCGTACGGGGCAGACACAATTCCAGCCCCAGGCCTAGCACGTGATCATCTGATACTGGATCGACATACGCAATACTACGTATATTACGCCTGATATAGATCTTTATATTCCTGTAAGGATATTTCTGGAGAATTGGGTAGGCATGGCGCTTTGCTAGAAGCCAACCTTGTCTTGTAAATCGGTAAAAACGTAGTACTAGGTACTTACGTGTTCGGATAGTCCAACGACCGAATTTACTGCCAATATATCCGGGGATCTCATGGGTCGCTTCCCGAAGATTCACCGATGACGTATGACTCGCACTTTTATATTAATCTGGGATTAATTAGATGAGAGAGAAAATTAATCTGAGATTAATTACAGAGATATTTTATTTGGGATAAAATATCATTTAAAGAGAGATAACGATTATTTAGAATTAATCGATAAAATAATATATTCGATATATTAAACGAAATTGGATTTTGACGCGGAATTAAAATTAGATTTTAATTCGGGCGAACGAGTTAATTTAGAATTAATTCGTTAGCGACGTGAATAGTAATTATGCTAGGCATGATTATTTAATTAAATTAGATTTAATTACGACGCAACGGAAAATTCGTTAATTTGGAATTAGCGAACCCGAGCCCGAGATTGTTTGCGAGCTCATTCGCATTTCGAATTCGAGTGCGGCACACAAGTCAAATCAAGCGTCAAATCGCTAGTCGGATCTAGCGTCACATCATTCGTCGATCAAGTGATGTATGTCTTTCACTTTGAGTGATTGACACCAGTCACTATTCATTGATTGATGTGAATGATGGAAGTGGTTGGCATAAATCATTTGACTTTTTGAAATCAATAAATGGTAAATTAATTTTGGAAATTGATAAGGGTATTAGATACACTTTTAAGCCAACAACCACACAACTCTCTCTTCCTAACTTTTCCCTCTCTCACGCCCATGAAGGGGCTGATTTTTCTTCTGGTTTTTGCCTAATTGCCGAGAGCCAATGAAGAAAAAGGGAAGCAAAGTGTGATGATTTTGCGGCAAAATCATCAAGAGCTAGCACTTCGAGAGACATGCGATGGTGATAGGGAAGTCCACCCATGATCTTGGAATCAAATCACAAAGCTTGGAGCTTGATGAAGATGATTGAAGCCGAAAATGGAGGAGCCACTGCAGCTCACTGCCGAGAGGAACAAAAGGCAAAAAATCATATTTTTGTTCGTTGCCGCATCGCTCAACCGATCGATGTGAGTATTCCGTAACTCTTGTGATGTATTCGCATGTTTATTTTATGCTTGTTAATCGATCCTCGGGGCCGTAGAAACTCCAACAGTTTTTTATAACAAGTTTGTAATCTTTGTAAATTCTATTTAAGTATTAATAGAGAGTAATTTTTTCTTTATAAATACTTTTCAGTGTCAAAGAACCACAACAAGTGGTATCAGAGCTTTTGTTATACGTTGGGGATCCTAGAGGTGAAGAACGAAACTCAGTTCGAAAAATACGGGTTCACGTCGAGACGAGCACGGTGGTATTTTCCGGTGATAAAATAGAGAACAGAGCACCCCACACGCGCCTACTAGAGCTTGAAGACGCTGAGGTGGCAGCCACGTCAGCAAGCCCGTCCCATTTCCGCCATGTCAGGAGACACATGTCAGCCAAGTCAGCATACCAGGTAAATTTCATTGAGTCCCCTGAAGTCTCTAAAATTTATATTTTAGCCCCAGAAAATTTAAAAATTTATAAATCGGACCCCGAGTCAGATTTGGACCAATGAAGAGTTTAATCCACCATTTTTGACCGTTCCGGACTTAACAGTGACCTCCGATTTGTGAAAATCAGCCCCGATTTTATCTTATTTTCATTTAAAACTTTAAACTTAAAATAGAAATGAAAGATTCTTATTCTGGTGCGATGATCAAGCAACAACAACCAATTACTCCCTCTGGAGGCCTCATATGATAGATTATTTATACTGTAAAGATCTGTTCGATATGATCGAGGTGAATGGAGTGAGATTAGATTCTATCACAGAGAGTAACTGAAATAAACTCAACAACAGAACTCTCGGTCAGATTAGACAGTGGATTGGCCACATTGTCTTCTACCACATACCACGTAACACAAGATACATATGCTTACGAAATGTGGATAAAATTGGAAGGCATGTATCAGGCCAAGATAGCTCGGAATAAAGCCCTATTAATGAGGCATTTGGTGAATTTAAGCTACATAGTGGAACTTCTGTTGCAGAGCTCACCAATGAGTTTCAGAGCCTGGTGAATCAGCTATTCGCAGTAGACATGCAGTTGGGAGATGAAGTCCAAGCCCTCTTACTACGTAGTTCTCTTCTAGATAGCTGAGAGACATTATCGCTTACTCTCAAGAATTCGGCTCATGAGGCAAACTTACCATGCTTATGATAAAAGATGCATTGTCGAATAAAGAGTCTAGGAGAAAAGATGTTGGCGCAGTTCATCACATATACTCGAGGAAGACATCGAGGGAGATAAAATGGGATAGGTAGAAGCACAACTTGATGTATATCCTCAGATAGAAGGATGCCAACCTATAAGTGCTACAATTGTGGCATAGAATGCCACTTAAAGAAGAATTATCGAAAACTTAAACGAGAGCAGGGCTAAGGAAATTTCCAGCCGAAGAATAACAAATGAGAGACACTAGTTGTTTTCCAAGGAGATGTAGCCATATGCTCTATGTAGGAAGAGACATGTCTTCACACCGTAGCCCAAGATGTTGAGTTGGTGGTAGATACTGCAGCATCCTTCCACGTCACTCCTTACTGAGATTTCTTCACAACATATAAAGCATGAGACTTTGGTTAAGTGAAGATGGGAAATATCAGTTCCTCTGGGATAGTAGAAATTGATGATATTCAATTGCAGACAAATATCGGGTGTACATTAACTTTGAAGGATGTCTTGCATGTTCTAGAACTTCGGCTGAATGTACTCTCGGAGATAACCCTTGACAAACAGGGCTATGACAGTCACTTCAGAAATGGCACATGGAGAATGACAAAAGGTGCCATGGTTGTTGTCCAATGACATGTTTGCAGCGCACTATACATGTAACGACCAATGGTTTTCTACTGTAAATGACTATACTGTTATGAAAATGGATGAATTCACATAGAGTAAATTATATTGAGACATAAACATACTCGTGAGATGACTTTGGGAATGATCGGTTAATCCCTCGAAGTCCCGGGACGAGACTGTACGATGTTCCCCTTTAGGCAGCCCATGGTATTTGGGGCGTAACTTTTTTTATGAACTCCAATTTTCATGAATTTTATATCGTCGGAAAGCTGAGACCGAGACCTACAACTTCCGCGTTGATTATTTCCCCAAATTCGGAACAGAACCGGGTCAACAATACAATTCAAAATCTGGATGAATAGTAATTTCGGACCCAAGTGTAAAAATCTCAAACTTTCTCCAAACTTCCACTCTTCTCAAATTTTCCAAAATATCATACACCCCCACTATAAATACAACACAATATTCAAAGGAAAGAAAAGAAGAACCGAGAGGAAGAAAAGATGGAGAAGAGAAAGAAGAGAAAGGAGAGAAAGAAGAAGAAAGAAGAAGAAAGAAAGGAGAAGGAGAAGGAGAAGCAAGAAGAAGAAGATGAGCATCCATTGGGGGCTTAGGGAATAAGGAAATCTAAAAGGAAGAAGGTAATGAAACTAAACCCAATTTCATGTTATGAGATTTTAGCAAATTGTTGATATGGTAGTTATAGTAGCATGTTTGGTGTTGCATATTAGTGGTTAATTAGTTAAGAAATGGGTTTTGTGGTGAGTTGTTTTAAGTTCGAAAAGTTAAAGAATTTATTGGAAATGATAATTTGGTGAATAATTGAGTAAATGATGATGATAAAATGGTGGTTTAAGATGTGTGAAATTGATATAAATTGATGGATTGTGTGTTGGAAATGTTATGGAAACTTCGGGAAAGAAATTGGGCAAGAATCGCACGAAGAAAGAGGAAATGCAGAACTGTGTAATCAGGTGCGCGTCACGACGCAAGAAGAAACTTGCGTCGCGACGCGTGAAGAAAAACATGGATTTATTTCTGCGATGTATGTATCGCAATGCGAGGTTTTATTTTCTTTCTAAAACTGATTTAAACCATTCCAGGTACACCCTAGTATGTTAGAGACCACTCTTAGGGTCTCGTATCATTTTATGAATACACGGTACACCGATATAAGAATATTATGCTCGAAATATTAAGTAAAAGCTTGAGTGGGAAAATTTAGGTTAATATGGAATATGTTTACCCAGCCCATTTTCTAATCAAGTTGTCGATTCTAGGGTCACCGCAAGAATCAGAAATTTTCCTCGACAAAGCGGAATAGCTTCAGCCAGATTCCTAAACTGTGAGTGGACCTCTTTTCTTTAACTGGTTTTATTTATTAAGTTTTGAGTTTTGATATCAGACTTATGTTTATGCCTTAGGGCATTAGATTTCTTTATTACTGTTATTACATGAAATTTATGCTTTATGCCATGTTTTAATTGTGTTTTAGACAAAATTTTTAATGCATGAGTTTTTATGTTTTCGGGGCATGATGTAAAACCTCACCCCAGTATGTAACTTGAAATACAGTTGGAATTGACGGATACAGAGTACATGTGCACATGTAGAGCCAGGATGACGGCATAGGATCGTGTACCTGAACTCTAGTTCAGAGCTTGGGTGGTAGCATAGATCCGCACCCCCAGTTCTAGTTTGTGGCTATGCCCAGTCGAGTCGTTTTCCTGGGCATAGACCACCAGTTTTAGAGACGCCCAATTGAGTCGTTTTCCTGGGCGTAGAGCACAACGTCCAGTTGAGTCGTTTTCCTGGACGTAGAGCAGCATCGGTTTCAGAGACCCGGTTGAGTATTCCCAGACACGTCCAGTTGAGTCGTTTTCCTGGACGTAGAGCACCAGAGATATCTTTTTCAGAAGTTTTCAGAAAAATATTTTCAGATAAAAGAAGAGTATGGTTTTCAAGAAAGTTTTCAGAAGCATAGTTTTTCTCATAAAAGATGTTTTGGAAACTAGATTTTTAAACTAAAAGTTTTCATAATAGTTTTCAGTTTTGTCCACTCACTTAGATCATATAGCGATCTAACCTGCACCCCAGTCTTTGTATCTTGAAGGTTTCTCGGAGGACGAGCTCAGTAGGACGGATACTGATGCAGTCACCAGGGTTGGAGTCCACCAGTTTTGGTGAGATAGAGTACCAGTCTAGAGTCAAAGTCAAAGTAAAAGTCATATATTAGTTTCTGATTATGGGAATAGTCATTGTAAAGAAAAATCATATTGTATTTTGTATACAGTTATTGTATTTGAGTTGCATGTGAGTTATTGAGCATGGGCCTCAGTCCCATATATGAAATAAAGTTAGAGAAAGAGTATCAGTATTAGATAGCAGTTATCAGAATCAGAGGCTTATGGGATTAGAGCGGTCTATCCCCTGCCAGTAGCATCTCCTAGATCGGGGATGTTACAATACAAGACTCAGGTGAATATTTGGGCAGACATCTTCAATATAGCTGAAAAAGAGGCTTATCAAAATCTGTGGAACCAGAGACTCGCCACATGACTAAGAGAGGATTGTCAACCCTAACTAAGGATGTTACACCAGGTCCTTGCAATCACTGTTTGTTTGATAAGCAACATAGAGTCTCGTTTAATTTCTCTTCTAATAGAAGACAGAGTTGCTCAGTCAGGTGCACTCTAATGTGTGTGGTCCATTGGAGCTTGATTCACAGGCGGTAACAAATATTTTCTGACTTTCATTGATGATGTTTCTCAGAAAATATGGGTGTATTTCCTGAAGACAAAGAATCAAGTCCTAAATCAGTTCAAGCTGTTCCACGCCATGGTAGAGCGTAAAACAGTGAAGAAACTGAAGTGTCTCCGCACAGAAAATGGAGGTGAGTACAGTTTTAGGGAGTTCGATGTCTATTGCAGGAGACACGACATTCGACATGAGAGAACTGTTCCACTCACCCACAATATAATGGTATAGTTGAAAGAATGAACCACACCATTATGGACCTGCTACCTGATCATCAAATCACCATCTGTACCGTTGAATTTTGAGATTCCGGAGAAAGTGTGGTCTGGTAAGAATCTCTCATACTCTCACCTTAGAATATTCACATGTTTAGTCGTTGCACATGTATCCAAGGAGCTCAGGCAGAAGCTCGATGCAAGGAAGACTCTATGTATATTCCTAGGCTTTGGAGATGAAGAATTTAGATACGTACTATGAGATCTGAAGGAAAAGATTGTCATCAGAAGCCAGAATGTAGAGTTTCTTGAAGACTAGACAATTGAAGACATTGAAAAGCCCAAGATGTCTTCCAATTTCAGTGTCGACAGAAATTCAGACCCCGTACCAGCATAATTGGCTACATATAGGGTGCACGATGAAATTTCAAAAGCATAATTAGAGGAGACAAATGAGGATGTTGAGTAGGGGGAGACACAACCCACTCCATCGGAAGCTACAAAAGAGACTATTGAGCAAGGGGAGCCGCAACCCGCTCCACTAGATGCTACAGGATCATCCACATAATTGGATGATGACATACCTCCTGAAACTAGTAGACCTCAGACAAGAAGATCTGAGCGAGACAGGATTCTATCAACCAGATATCCGAGATCCGAATACATTCTGCTTACTGATGAGGAGGAGCCAAAGAGTTTTCCACAAAGCAAGAAGGCACTGAGGAATAAATAGGTAAAGAAAAATGATAGCAGAAAAGTATTGTGCAGAGACAACCAACATGTCAACAAAGGTGGTTACACGAGACAAGCTAGAGTTGTGCAGAGACATAGCCAGAATAGCTATCAGATGACAATCATTTCAGATGCAGTGAGAGGAGAGAATTAATATTAATCCAACTTGCATTTGTGAATAATTAACATTTGATACAACCATATAACCACCCATAATCACTCAATTAGTGGAGTTAGAAGACAAGTCATTGGCTATAAACTGAGCTCTCATTTGAGAGTTCAAGCATCCCAACAAGAAACTCCATGTAAGAGAACTTAGAGTTAAGCTTCAAATAAGAGAGCTTAGAAAGTGAAGTGTGAGATTTTTTGTATCAAAGTTTGTAATCTTTATAAATTCTATTCAAGTAATAATAGACAGTAAATTTTCTTCATAAACACTCTTCACTAGTCAGAGAAACACAACATAAATTATATGGATAGTTAGTTACTCATGTACTTGATAGAAAATTTCTCTCTATAAATGAAATTCATCAATCAGAAACAACCTAGAAAACACATTAATCATTAATCTCTTAAAGACACATCAAAGTGAACATTAAAAGTAAAAGATTTATAAAATAGAAGTTCATTAGATCCTTGATATTGATTAAAAAAACCAAGGCTGAAACGCCCTCACACAATCTTATGGGTTCTTCATCTTAATTCTGAGCTTTCTGGCTATTTGTGCAGCTTTTGGATGAACTTGCCTCTTGTTACTGTCACATTGTTCAACTTCCACCCAATTAATAACTTTGAGTATGAGAGACTGAGGCACTTTCTTCACATCTCCATCTGCTGTGCCTTTGGATTTCTTCACGCCGGTCTCCAAAGCTTTCTCGAGGAACTCCATAAACCAATTTCCTGCTTCATTTTCAATCTGCTTACCCAATTTGATTGTGTTGCTTAAGTTGCAAGAAACTAGTGGTTTCTTGTTTTCATCATTCTCAGCAATAGCTTCAAGGTTAAGTTTCCCTAATGGGGTAGATAGTCCTTTTCTATCCGAAATTGCCTTCATGTTACTGTTTGATCTCAGGAGCTTTTCAATACCTGACTTCTGTTCCACTCGTACAGGAAATGCAGCAACTGATTTGTGCAATGCAGATCGTCTTTTTGATGAATTCAGTTCTGCGTTGTGTGCAATTTGGTGTAATATTGATGACTCTTCTGCTTCTTCTTCTTCAGGCTTTCTATCCTTTTGTACTGCTTTTGGATTTTGAGACATTTCAGTAGCTGCTTGAATGGACACCATATCAGTTACACTTTGCACAATCTGCTGATGGAACTCCAAAAACTTCTCAAAACAGGCAGCTGGGGCATCTGCTCTTGCGGATTTGCTCAAGTTCGAAAACAATCTACAATGAAAATTATATATTATTGGTCTTGGCGAATCTCAAACTTTCAAAATTTCTCACTACAATATAGAGACATCAAGGATAAATTTAATACTTGAGGGAGCGAACTAAAGTGTCAGTAGCTGAAGCTTCTCTTAGTGCTTGAAGGGCAATTTTCTGAGCTGTTTCTCGCTGCTGCACAGCTTCCTGTTCAAGCATAATATAAGCGAAATGAGATAAAAGAACAACACTAATGCTACTTGGTCAAATGATGAGAAACAAGCTAGGTATTCCGGATTCACCTTCCCTAGTATGCTTAGCTTTCCTGGTAAATTCATTGGCAGACTTGTACTTCTATCTGGGGCTAAATTACCAGACTGAGATTGTGGCTGTGGAGTTGCTATTGAGTTTGAGTTTTCTGAATCTCCACCCAAATTTAGGGAACCAATGGTTCTTCCATTCCTCAACTTAGGTGGAGGAGTTGAACTTTTCTTACCCTACAACAACAAAAATTACTTTATCAACAACATTAATGACTGAAAAATCTTCAATTCACTGCAAATTATTACTCTAAAAACTAAACAACAAGAACAGAGTTGATCATTAAAAGAAAAAAAAAACATTGTTCTTGAAAATTCTAAATGGCAAAGAGGAAAATGTACCTACAGCTGTGTTGAAGGGACTAATTGGGATTCTTGAGTCTCGCTCACAGACACTCTTGCTCCTAGGAAACTTTGAAGCAGAAGGCGCAACACAGCTTTTCCTAAGCAATGCAGGGGTTTCTCCTTTTGTATCCACCATTTTAGCCAAAAGTCCCCCACCAAAAGAACACCTAATGCCAGCACTCGCATTGCCATCCTTCACACTTCTTGATCTTATCATTGGTGACATAGCTTTCACCAAATTAGGGCGCTCTTTCACAGGTGTACACTGATTAAAATCCAAAGGAATCGGCTTCAAAACCAAAGGAGATGAGATCCCATCACTCCCATTTTGTCCCCAAGAACCTCTTCTGTGACCCGGAGCCTTTGAATTGGCCTTTTGCTCACTTTTCTCACCTTTTGCTCTTAAACCCATCAACGGTTCTGGGGTTCCCACTAGTGGGTGCCTTCCGGGGAGCGGCTTTGCGCCTTTAACAACCGGAACCGGAGATCCTGGCTCCAACCTATCAACATAAATGAATTGGCCCAGCTGCATCTTGTCGCTAAGAACAAAATCATCTTGTTCTGTAGGAAGACTGACGTATATAGAATGTGAAGAATCGGAGACTTTAATGAAGAATCCTTGTGTAGGCCAAAGATTCTTCTCATCAAGATCAGCTGGGACAATATCGGTAACTTGAAGAAGTGAGCTCCGATGCTCACTCGTGGGCTTGACTCCAGTGTTCATTCCATTGAGTAGCTTTAATAGAATTCCAGGTGCTAATGTTGCCATATCCTTTCAAGAAGCATAAACTTGGAAGAAACGCACAAACAGTAAGCTTGAATTCTTGGATTTCTGTCAAAGAAATTCAAGAAAGATCAATGCATTCAAACAAAGAATTCACCTGAAGAACGACTGGGTTTTTTTTCAGTTCTTGATTTCTTTAAGCTATCGACAGCAGATCAAGAATGAAAGATAAGGGATATTTTACTGGGTGGCTGTTGGCAACGGTAAGCAGGCACAAATGAAAGGAAAAACTTTTTTAAAATTTGGATTTTTGGAACGTTGGGGGCAACGGTCATATGTTGGTGCGTCTTGTCATAATGATTTTTGAATCGTAAACTTATACGACGCCGTTGTGGGCAATTCTTGGTCTGCGAAACTTATAAATTGGGCTAACCCAACTTTTACTTTTGGGTCCAAAACTTTCCCTAAGATTCATATGGGCCGGATCCTTTTAGTGAATTGGGTTCAGGTTCTTGGGACTAATTAAAAAATCAAACATTATCATCATAAAAAATGATATAGATACATAAAATTTTCCCTAAAGTTTTCTCACTCTCTCACTGTAACTACAATGAATTACTGTAGTTCACTGTAAATACAGTGAGGTGGTGGGAAAACTTTTGCAAAAACTTTATATATGTATATCATTACTCTATCATCATTAACATTTTAGTCGAGATATAATTTATAAACGCCACTAATTTATTCCTATGAAGTAACAATGTAATGGGAATGCAATTTAGTTTTTGCTCGATTGATGGATATGTTTGCATTAATTTTTAGGCCGAAAGTTTTAAGTTTTTATGTATGTTATATGTTGTGAAAGTAAATTTTATCCTCTTTTATTAGGAGTTGGTATTTTTGAGTTGAATTTCAATTATAAGCCATTTTTTATTTTTTTTCAAAAGTGGACTTTGAAGTCCATTACATATAGAAGCACTGTATATGTATAATGGCGGACTAAATTTAGATCCGGGGCCTTAACCCATGCTAAGCCTCCGCTCGGCACTAAAAAATATATCAATAAAGCCTTTGTTGGGTCTTATTTCTGTTGTTTTTATTTTGAGTTATGCTTTCGCCACCCATGAAAATTCTAATTTAGACATTTTAATTCCACTTACCATACACTCATTAATAAACCCGGCCGGTGGTTCGGTTCTGGTTCGGAACCGAACCGAACCGGCCGGTTTCCGGTTCCACAAGTGTGGAACCGTAACCTTAAACCGAAACGGAACCGAACGGTTCGGTTCAGGGACTTTTTTTTTTTTTTTGAAAATTAATTAAAATAAATGAGATTAATTTTATAAATAAAAAAAATTTATTACATTGAAGAGCTTGAGCTTAAATTTTTAAAAATTTAAGTTGCCTATGTATCCTCCAAGGGTGAGAGGAATCAAAGCTCACGTAGTTCCATTACAAGTTTTAGACATATCCCCTTTGTAAATTATAATTTTACAATTATCAATCATCATTATCAGTTGATCCTTCGGCTCCGGTTCCGCTTGCACTTGTTGCAGAACCATTATCGAACAAATCTTCAAAATCATCGGGGGCATCTTCTTGTTGTCTCAGATCAGCTCGAGTCCAATCATCCACACAAGCTGTTGCTTCTAGAGTGCTTGGATGTAATGAAGATCGTCTAGCTTCCAATATATTACCTCCCAAGCTGAAGGCTTGCTCAACCGCAACGGTGGAAATATGTGCTGCCAAGATCTCTTTAGCAATAATAGATAAAACATGATATATATTTTGATGCCGGTTCCACCATTCAAGGATTTTAAAATTTTTACTGCATAAACTTTCATTAGAAAACTCAAAATTTGTAGATAAATAATTATCTAATTCAGGGTTATTAGTTGTCGTATCCCTAATTTTTTATTTCGTTGCAATAACCAACGATCCCATGCGCTAAGTCTTATTGAATTACCGGTTCACTACTACTAGATTGACATAATGTTCCTAAGTTATATCTTACAATAATCATTAAATAAAATAATTAAATCACTTCTTAATTTCGTCATTATGCTCGTAATATCAACATCATCTAATATTCCTAAATAACCATAGTAAGCTTGTAAACCACCATTCAAACCTTCTAACTTAAATCTAGGATCAAAAACAGCAGCAATAAGATAAAGTAAGGAATTTCTCTAAAATAATTCAACCATTTTACCTTCATAGCAGTAATGGCTTCGAGCAAAACAATATCATTAGGGTCGTCACTGTCAACATGCTCATCGAGAGTGCCAACAATATTCAAATTCTCAAGAAGAAATAAATGTGCTGTAGGATAATAACACCGCGCTAAAAACTAAAGTAGCATCATTAAAAACTCTTAAAATATCTAAAAAAATTTCACAAATATCCCATTGACTAGGATAAAGTGTGATATTTTGAACATGTTGAGAAAAAAAAACTACATAATGCATCTTTGTATTGAAATGCTTGACATAAAAGAAAATAAGTAGAATTCCAACGTGTTGGAACATCTCTTGAAAATTTAATCGGTTTAATACCATTTATTTTACAAAACTTGGTTCATTCTCTCCTAACTTGAGAATATGACCAAATACAGTTAAGTGCCGTTTTAATTGGATCAAGGAAAGGTGATATAAATTTTAGTCTGTCTTGCACACATATGTTAAGGACATGACATGTACAACGAATATGAAAAAATCGACCCCCTAAATTTGGTTCACATAAGGATTTTAAATCATGAATGGATGCAGTATTTGCAGAGGCATTATCAAATCCAATTGTTAAAATTTTTTCTACTAAACCATATTCATCAAAAATTACCTTCATCATTCTATAAATATTATGTGCAGTATGTGGGTCATCAAAAACTCTAAATGCAATAAGTCTTTTTTGCATGGTAAATGATGCATCAATCCAATGACAAGTCACACCAATGTATGAGTGTGTTTGCCAATGGTCACTCCAAATATCAGAACATATAGAAATACGACCTTTCATCTCGTTAAATATTTCATTTAAAATAATTTTATCATCTTTATATAATTTGAAAATATGACGTTTTGTTGTGTTTCGAGTCATTCTACATGCAGCAGGGTTTAAAGCATTATGCACGTAATTAGTAAAATGAAGTTTTTCACCAAAGCTTAAAGAAAGATGTGCCATACAAGTTAATTTCGCAAATTCTTCTCTATTTTTTGCATCAGAATATTTAAATAAATCTACACTACTCGTACCTCTACTAGATGATGCGTACCTGGCCATTTGAGTCTGCGTCGTATCAATGCCAAATTCAACCGGATGATATTTTTCCATGTGCTTGATCATATTGCCGTATCCACCAGAAATTTATAGATAACCCCACAATAGTTGCAAATTGCTCGTTGTGAACCATCTTCTTGGCGTTCCAAAGTAAAATGAATTTTGAAAATATCTGAGGACCGAGCCTTAACATCTCTTCTCCGTGATTGTGCACTGACACTAGGGCCGCTCTCTTGGGTTGACATATTTGACATTATGTTCTCAGATGAGCTTGCCATTTTCCGTTTGAGAAATTAGGAAGAAAAATAAGAAAATTGAATAATTACGATGCGAATGATAACAAATTAACAACTAAATGAATTGAGATTGAGAATAAGAATATAAGATTATAAGAGAATTGTATTGAAGTAAGATTGAGAATAAGAGAATTATAGAAAATGAGAGAGTTGAGAATTTGGTGTGATGAAATTATGAAAAATGAATCATATTTATAGAATTTTAGAATTTTTTTGATACCAAAAATGCCCCTAAATATAACCGTTTTATTACTGTTATTAGGGGTACATTAGTAATTTATATTTTATATAATAAAAATAATTTTTATTTTTTATTTTTTATTTTTTATTTGGGCAGGGAGCCGCCCCCAACGGACGGTTCCAACAGGAACCTACGGTTCCAACCGGAACCGTTCGGTTCCGGTTGGAACCGTCCGAACCGGTGGAACCGTACGGTTCCACCGGTTCGATCGGTTCGAGTTGGGGTGGAACCCCAACCGAACCGGTCCCCTTCCGGTTCCAACCGGTTCGGTTCCGATTCCGAACCGGAACCGAGCCGGGTCTACTCATTAATGCCGTAAATCTTCAATTTTACATTCACATTTCCTATCGCTTCGCTTTCGTGAAAAAAGTAGGTAAGAAAGAAATTGATTCAATAGGATTTTGTGTTTAATTTTTTAATTGCTTCATGTCGGTGAAAAATTTCAATTTGTAAAAAAAAAAAAGAAGAAGAAGAAGAAATAGTTATTACTTATTCAAACCTTTAATGTCTGGGATAGGGATTGCAAAATCAGGATCCGGAAGAGTTTAGGTTACCTCGGGTCCGGTTCCGAATCCGGGTAGACCCAGGTCGGATCCAGGAACCCGGATTCCTTTTTTTTTTTTTAAATTTTAATTGTATTATTTTATATTTATATTTGTATTTTGTCAATTTTATTAGTTTTATTTCAATTCTTTTAATTTTTTATTATATTATATTATTTATTTATATATATATGCATAATATTTTATATTTTTTTATTATAATCTAATTTTTTTTTTATTTTTTTTATTTTTTTCCGGACCCGGGTCTATCCGGTCCGGACCCGCGTGATCCCGTGTCCGGACCCGGAATCACCCGGGCCTTAATTTTAAAGACCCGGGTCCGGATTTTTTAATTCCGGACCCGGGTCGTCGGGTCCATACGGACCCGGGCCGGATCCGGATCTTGTTGCCATCTCTAGTCTGGACAATGAATATGGGGTCTTCAATTCTTTACATTATCATTACTTGTTATTGTTATTGATTTTGCTTGGATTGAATTAAAATTCATTTTTTTTCAAACAATTATTAAAATAAAGATTGCATTTTATGCGGAATAAACATATTTTTTACACCAATTTTAGATAATAATAAAAATCTTAATATTATTTTTGGTTCCTAAAAGAATTTTACATAGAAATAATCCTTTCTAAAATAAAACACATAATAAAAAACTTGTTTACTCTTATGTTTTCGGATCACAAGATTTCAACTCACCTTGATTTATTCAATTCCAAAAATAATTCTAATAAATAAGTAATTTCTTTCTTATATTATTAGAGATCGTAATTGAAACTATATTTAATTAGGGAAAAATAATTAAAAAATTGTTTTTTTAATAGTACTATAAGAAAACAGCAAATTAATTATCGACTGAATATTCGGTCGGTTAAAAATATATTTTGGTTGGTATATTATATTATTGATCGATTACCGACCGAAATATTATATCGGTACTTGACATGTCGGTAAATGAATACCAACCGATTATATTTATTCTGTAATTTTACCGATCTATTACCGATCAAATATATTTTTTATCGATATTATTACTGATTGATTACCGACGGAATATGTGAAATAATCGGTCGTTAAATATATGAATTTCGGTCGGTGATTACTTAAAATATTTCCGACCTACATTACTCGGTCGGAAAATATTTACTTTACCGACCGAAATAATGGTCGCTTAGTCTGTGAATTTACCGACAGAATAGTAATTTGTCGGTAAATTTTACACACTTTTACCAACTAAACATTTGATCAGTAATGATATTATATATATATATATATATATTATTTTATTTTTTTTCATTTAAATTATATTTTATTTTTTCAATTAAAATTTAATATTATAAATAAATAAATAAAAACAAATTAATGTATTACATTACTGTAATGTATTACATTAAACAAAATGTACTACACATTAGGAGAATGAGAAGAACCACCAGTATGCAACTACATCTGTTGTTGCATTAACTGAAGAGCTAGTCGAACCTAGTTATGTATATGCTGCTGCATCTGCTCCTGCTGTTTCTGCATCTACTTTTGCTACTTCTGTATTTGCTCTTGTTGTTGCCACATCTGCTCCTGCTATTACTACATCTGCTCATGTTACTGCTGCATATGTTATCTCAGTATACTGATCTCCTTCTACAACTATTAAGCCATAGACAAATTTACTGCAATTTCTCCTTTTACACTCATTAATGGATATATTAAAAATGTCAAATCAATGAAGTTTTATACTTTGACACTTAATATTTTTGTTAAGGTTTTTTATTTTGTTGAAACTTTTTTAATTATATTTAACATATGCCTCACCTACATAAATTTGTTGGGTCTCCCACTGTATATATGCATTATTTTTCAAATGTATTTTCATTTGATTTTCTATTATTAGCATGCTTCATGTCTCCAGGGTAATAGCTTATTGTCACGTTTGTTGCAAGTAGGGATAGGAGGGGATCGATATCTCCATATTCGTTCCCGATAATTTTTAGAAATCTTTGTCCCCTCATGATTGTTTCAGAGGGGATGTGGATCCCTGAATAATTAAAGGGATCCCTGAGGGGCCCCGAATCAAGAATAATAAATAAATTTTTCTTAAAATAATTTTAAGTCATTGAAAAACATATTAGTTGAAATATTACTTTATCAAAAAATCAAGTATACATATTTAAAAATTGATAATATGTATTACACAAATCACAATTTACATAGAATATTGAAATTGATATTTTCTGTTTTTTTGTTTGGTCCGGAACTTGATAAAATGATGGATCCCTCATAAAAAAAATTGATTATATATAATTATTTCATTTAAGCCTTTATACTATTTATAATTTATATATTTTTATAAATATTAAGATTTTTTTTTTATTTACATCTATATAAAATTATAAATTGAAATTTGAACATATTTATTAAAAAAAAAATTAAAAATAAAGAAATAAAAACTTAAATGGTAATGAGGAGAAGATGTGGATTTTGCCTAATCCCCGTCTATTCCCCGAAAAAATGGGTATTAATTCTTCCAATTCCTCATCCCCGACATTAATTTTTTCAATTTTTCATCTATGATCCATTCCCCAATTGTAGAGGGTCTCCGAGGGCCTCCATCCACTTGAGGATTTCTGTCATCCCTAGTTGCAAGCCATCCTACCTCCATTTGATTGACTAATACAATGTTGGGATATATGCCCTAGAGCTTCATGTAATGTAAATAGAATTATTTGTTATGAAATAAAAGAATGCATTATTCATTTATCAAAGTGTTTGTTTTATGTCTCATATTATAAATTATCTTGTTTACCTTTGATTACTTATGTATCTTCAGACTTAATGTATGGGTGTCATACATAAGAGGATTTAATTTTGAAGTTAGTAATCTAAAATAGTCTATAGAGATCAAGTAAAGTGGGTTCTTTGTTTGTGGTTTATCTATAGCTGCGGTACATTCTATAATTATATGGTGACCTTGATCCGGGATATTCCATGTGGTGACATGAGAATGGAGGCACTTTATATGATGTGATCATATAAGACTTGACCTAGATAGAAATAATGAGTTTCTTATAATATCCGTTAAATAAAGAAATTTGTTTCTATCTACTAGATAGTCATATATGAATTGATCTGAATCCTGAGTGTACTACGAACTCTTACATGACAGACAATGTCTTTTGATTTAAAAGGTGAGGTTGGTGTAGCAATCTCGACCAATAGCTACGTACTTTGGGGACATGGTTTGGTGTGAAGCTATTGACATTTTACATACACATGGAATTAACCCATTCTTGCGAGAAATGGATTAATATATTCTTTAAGTGTTGATTCGATACTTAAATGATTAGAGCACTGTTGTGATATTTTTTTATCGTACCGTAAGTGTACTGTGTCAAGTTTTAGTAAAGATGAGTGAAAAAATGTCGAACCCATATGGATTGTATTCAACCCACACTAAGTACTATAATTGATAATCCTAACTTTATTTAGAAAATAACTAAATATAGAATAAACTAATATTAAAACTAAAAACTAAAGAAACGAGATAATAAAACTTTGATAAAGATAATTCAATGAATAGAGAGATTCTAGAGTCTGTTTTCACCTAGTTATCTCCTATATATTTGTCATGCCATTCAATCCTTATTCAATTGCGTTGTTTATAAGTCAAGAATCTTAAAGTATTCCACTCCCTCTCCCGAGCAATAGTGAAACGATTATTAAGTACTGACTTCGATATCCCTATAAAAATCTAGTAATCAATAACTCATTACACTTTGTGATTATTTGTTAACGACTTCAAAGGAACTATAGATTCTCACGAACTCTATAAAACTCCTAGGTTATATTCTCTAGATCCTATTTAAAATCCATCTCTCCCGTAGATTCTAAATATTCATCATCTCAATTTGAGGCCAACAAACAAGAAGCATTAAACACAAAAGAATATAAATAAACTGAATTATAATTTCATAAAAATCAAACTGGTAATCAATACATAGGTTCAAACATTGGCTACATCACCCTCTAGAATTATGGAGTTAGTTCATGACCAAATAATAAAATAATGGAAGTAATGTCATGAATATAATGAAAATCATTAGAGTTTAAAGATAAAAACTAGAAGATTAAATCCGAATCGAATCCCTTCGTCTTCAGATGTCACCATTTTCATCTTCTCTTCTCTTGTCGCTCTTCAATCTTCCTCCTTGGATCTCTCTAAAATATGTATTTTGAGTCTTTGTGTTGTGTATTAGCCCCATCCTTAGGGTTTTGGACGAGCTTATGTATTTATAAGAAAATCTTGGAGTCCTTATGCATGTAAACACGACCAAATTAAGCTTCTGGAGTCTTTTGGGGCACCACGACTAGAGATTTGAGGAGGTTCTTGAAGTTCTTGTTTATCCTTTAACCTTTAAACATTCATAATCATCATTTATGACATTTTCAAGTTCTAGCTTTTTAACCTTTAAACATTCATTTTCACATCATTAAGCATGTAATTTATTTTCATGTTTGGCCTTTAAGTAAATAATCTTTATATTTAAAACATAAATTTTATCCATACAACATGCATGATCATTTTTAAGTATAGCATGCTCATTTTTAACTAATTTTAATTTCTTTTTAAGCACATCACACAATTCTTTTAAGCCATTAAAAGCATTAAGTAAATCATTATAGTCATGAGAATTGTGTACCTTTTCTTCTTCCCTTTCTTCTTCACTTTCAAAGTGGAAGTCCTCATCCGTGATAGCCATGAATGCTAGATTTGTTCTTTCTTTTTGGTTTGGACCTCCTATTCCTCATCGGATGAGCTAGAATCGCTATCGCTCCAAGTTGAAGTAGCTTTCATTGCCTTTTTCTTTGATTTTCCTTTCATTCTCTTCAATGGGCAATCGGTAGCTATATGACCTGGTTTGTTGCATTCATAACAAATGATTTTCTTGTTCTTCTGCGGTCTTTTTTTTCTTCTTTCTTATCATCCGATTTTGATTTTCCCTTTTACTTTACGGATTTGAGGAGGTTCTTGTTTATTTGAGCCAACTCATCGTCACTATCACTATCACTTGAGCTTGAGTCGTCTCTTCTTCTTGCTTTTAAAGCCAATGACTTCATTGTCCTTTTCTCATCTTCCTCATTTTTATCCATCTTGATCTCCATTTCACACTCAAGTAATTTTCCGACTAAATCATTCATCTTTAAAGTATTTATATCGTTTGCTTCTCTAATGGAGGAGGTGTAGCTTCTAAATTCTTTCGGGAGCGATCTCAAAATTTTATTTACTTGATCAGATGTCCTGATGACTTTTCCCAATGCGCCCAAATGATTGATGATAACCGTAAACCTCGAAATCATGTGATCAATTTCTTCCCCAAATTCCATCTTGAAATTGTCCAATTCGCACATAAACCGATTGATCTTCGATTCTTTTACTTGGCTTGTGCCCTCATTGACCATTTCTAATGACTTCCATAAATCATAAGCATTTCCACACTCCAGAAGTTTGTTTATTTGATCCCGATCAATGACACATAGAAATTGGTTGAGTGCCTTAGCATTTTGTGAAGCTTGCTTTAGATCCTCACTATCCCATTCTAAACTCGGATTCAGAATCTCAACCCCATTGCTATCCCTTTTTGTTGGCCCTTTTGCACCTCGTGTGATAAACAAATAATATTGCGGATCTACGGCAATGAGATAATTTAGCATTCTCATCTTCCAATAATTGTAGTCCGTTCCGGTGTAAAACAGAGGTCTAGTCATTGAAAATCTCTCGGCAAGATTTGGCGAGCTGCTTGTAGCAGCCATGATCTATTCTCGGATGGTTAAGTCTTGAAGAGAATACCTCTCTATAATCCCAACTGAAATTACCTACAAGCAATAGCGGCAAAAATCTCTATACCCAAGAGGGGGGTGAATTGGGTTATCGCTATAAATGCAGAATTATAAAATCTTTGCCAATTTTAGCTCTTATTACCAAATTGACACTTAGGCTAATTTTCTCTATTTCAATTAATAACCTATATGCAAGTTTTCTATTCAACACATATAAATATAAATTAACTTGCGATAAGTAAAAGCGTAAGGATAGAGAAATACGACACCCGGATTTATAATGGTTCGGCCAAACGTGCCTACGTCCATGACCGGCGTAAACACACACGTATAACGCAAGCGTACGTATCGTTCAAGTAGTATAAAAAGTATCGATCCCACGAGGACTTAATACCTAAGCTATTAATTTTATGAGGTCAAATGATTACTAGTATCTAACAGGTTGTATGATTGATTTGAAATGGCGACGATTCTAAATTTAAAGACAAGTAAATAATTGTTTGAAAGTAAGTTTTAAGAAAATTCAATATTAAAAACTATCTAGGGTTGTGAATCTTTTCAATATTATTTAAAGATGAAGTGGTTATCCTACAGCTGGGTAATATATTGATTTATTAACCTGGAACACTAAATTATGTGAAAGCCTCAGTCGATGGTCAGACACAAATACCCAGTTTAACCCAATTGAACCATATGTCTATGTCAACCAAATTATCTGGATTCATTAAGTTTAAGTTCCAATTATGGCTACCCCCGCCCGACATGTATATGTCTATCCTGTAAGGAAATCTATTAAAGGGTTATCTATCCTCAAGGAAGATCGTGAGCTATTGAGTCAAAGGTCTCAAACTTAAAATCCATATGTCTAGTTCATTTTAAGTTTACCTAATCAATTTTATTAATGGCCAGTTAATAAAAAGCATTAAGATTAAGACTCAATAAATAATCTTTATATTACCCAAACTATAATCTAACCCTTATAAACCGGTGATAATGAAATTCATCACAACCCTAGATAACTAACTTAGTTATGACACATGGCTAGGGCTAGTAAAAACTTAAAAGTAAAAGCCATAAAGTAAAAATGCGAAATAGTAAATGCGGTAAAGTAAATACTGAAAAGTAAATAACAATAAAATAAAATACTAAGGTAAAATGAATTACTTTTACTATTTACTATTTTAGATATCTCCCATAAAATAATATATAAACTTGTGATAATATTACCAACCAGCCATATAGGCGGTAACCTGATTAATTCAAATTAAGTTCGACCAGCCATAAAGGCGGTATGATTTGTCCATGAACCTGCCATATAGGCGGTAAGAAAATTTAATTATCAACCAGCCATATAGGCGGTATCCTTGATTAGTCAGGTTTAAACCAATTTAAATTTAATAGCCAACCGACCAATATGGCGGTATCCTTATTAAGTCAAATTTTAAATAGTAAATATATTATATTTAAGGGAGATTAATCTAAATAGTAACAGTAAAAGAATTACCTTTCACCTTAGCAAGGAGAAGTTACCTCATCATGGTTGAATAGTAAAACTGAACAGTAAAAACAAGATAAATTACTATTACTATTACAAAAAGTAATTACTATTACAGAATGTAATTAAAAATTAATTACAAAACTTAAATTAAAAGAAATTAGAGAGAGAAACTCCCTATTTACATCAAAGAAATGAGAGAGAATGGTGCAACTAAAACTGAAATCTCGAGCTCAATTTATAGACAATTTTTGCGTCCAGCGTCGCGACGCCAAGGGCTTCAGCGTCGCGACGCCAGCACGCGTTTTCAGTCAACGCGGCTTTTGACCACGCGCATTGTCGGCAGAATCTGGTGATGACACGTGTGACGCGATAAAGGTGGTGCAATGAGAAGAGGACACGTGGCAGACGGTGATTGGCTGAGCTTTCGGTCTAATGAACATCTGACACGTGGCACGCATTTAGGATTGGTCCAATGAGAGATTAACACGTGGCAGCATGTGATTCGCCGGTGATTCGGTCCAATGAAAACTCGACACGTGGCACGCCCTTGCTTTGGTCCAATGAGATTTCGACACGTGGCAGACGGCGCATTTTAGCTGATCTTCTGTGATGATGACACGTGGCATGGCACACGTTAGTAGTATGTCAGCGCACGTTAGCAAGTCCAATTTCTCAGATTCTTAGCATGTCCGACGCACATTAGGCGTCGCGATGCGGAAAATTACCGAATTGCCCTTTTGTCCATTTTTCTCTATTTTGGCCCCAAATTGCTTCCAATGCTTTCCCAACTTTATTTATCTGCAAAATAACACAAAACACATCAAAACGTTCACAAACTCAAGAAACTATACAAAATATTAGGTTAAATGAGTGGGAAATAGTGATAGATTTACCACTCATCACCCCGCAAACCTAACATTTCTAGTCCTCGAGCAAAACACAAAATAAAATCACATAATAAAATTTAACTAAGCCACTTTCGTAGGGATCACGGTTGCATTTAGCGTATGCAACAAGCCTTTAAACCCCTAGGTGTCCCTAGTGGACGAGTTGTAGTCTCGTGAGGGTTTACAGCAATGATACCCACAAACATTTTACAAAAGTAAAAAGGTAGTAAAACTAATGCACACAAAAGCAAAAAGACAAGCGAAAAGAGAATAAAGAAGTTAGTGACTAATCAGGTGAATTTTACTCTAAGTTATTAGTTGTTTTGTTTCTTTCTAAATTACCGAATAAGTAAATTCTTCGATCATATTTACCATTCTCCATATACACAGCCAACAAAATATTAATCAACTCATTTTTTCCCACAACAGTCATAAGTGCAGTTGATAAGAGAGTAATATTTTTGTCCTAAAGTTTTATCAGATTTCACAACTTTTTGTAGTAATGGAATAATTTTTTTTTTTTTTTTTGATTTTTCTGATTTTTTCTTTGATTTTCTATATTTTTTATTATTTATATACGATATCTTCCATCTATGTAGCGAGTGTTGGGTCGGTGGCTCCCAAACTAGTTGGCTTTAGGGCACCAGGTGTTAAGACACCCTGCGACTTAATTACTCAGACTTCAGATATATATATTTTTGCAGCATCTTTGATCCATGTAGCGAGCTTAGGGCCAGTGACTCCCAAACCAGTTGGTTTTAGGGCACTAGGTGTTAAAACACCCTTACAAACTTAATAACTCCGATCTCAGACTTTTTTTTTTTTTTTTTTTTTTTTACTCCATCACTTTTTAAGATGCTTCCTCCAATTAAACTAAAGCACTGAATATTACAAACTTTTCAATTTTAGCTCATGTCTGTATGTTACTATGCATGTTGATAATACCTGCCAACTGAGCATATGAAGGTCCATTTTAGTCCGTTTTATGGAGAATTTACAAATTAAATAATTCAAAGAAATAAACAAAAATTAACTTGTTTCGAAATAGGTTTGAGATACGTCTCAGGAGTAGAAATTCCTTACTCAGCTATCTCTTACCAATTTCACCCTTTTAGTCAAAATAAAACACAAAAACACAAAATATTTTTGTAATTTTTGAAAAATTTTCAATTTTTTTGTATTTTTCGAAAAATTTTGGACTAAATAAAAAAATAACACACAAACTAAAAAAGGTACTGATCAACTAATTCTCTCCCCCAAACCTAAATGAGACATTGTCCCCAATGTCTTAAATAGTAAAAGGAGAGTTAAGAAGGCCGTACCTGGTTAGCTGAAAATCTACAGGAAATTAAAGGTTAAGATCCAGATTAATCCGACGCCTCTTACCACGATCGTCCTCAGACCAATTTATCTTTGAAAGGATAGGGTCAACTCGTGGTTCATAGGCTATGAGTTGGTCTATTAGATCCGGAGCAGTTCTGGCAGTAAAGAGGAGTTATTTTAAAGGTTTCGACACGAACCCATTTCTCCGAGCATCATCAAGAAACACACAAAGAAAATCATAAAATCCATCAACGTTGAGCAGTCCAATTGGTTTCTGGTGTATGTTCAGGTTCGCCCAAGATAACACAATAAAAATTTCCTCCAATGTACCCAAGCCACCTGGCAAAGCAATAAAAACATCAGCACGGTTAATCATTTCCACTAGTCGTTCAGACATACCTGGCACAATCAGTTCCTCTCTGTTTGATGGTTCAATAAGATTTGCCTCTGCCAAGGGTTTTGGGATGATTCCCAAAACGTGACTACCTCCTTCCTGTGCAGCCTTTGAAACAATCCCCATAAGTCCAAGATTTCCTCCGCCATATATTAAGTGCATATTCCTCGCAGCTAAGACTCGACCCAATTCCAGTGCTGCTTCTATGTATTGTGGTTTAGTACCAACACTACTACCCGCAAAACACACAGATGTTTTTCAACTCGTCTTCTTGAAGTGGCTTCCATTTTTTTTTATGTATTTCTTTCAAAACTCTGGATGCCTTCAAAAGTGCAATGACGGGCTGAATTTATAATACCTGAAAAGGGTGAGTAAAAATAGCACAAGTATCTTCCAGAGGATGATTAGTAGCGAAATAATATCGTGATAGTCAAAAAGGTCTGGACCCTGTCGGAGAAAATAAAAGAAAACAACAAAACAAATTACAATTATTAAGAAAATACAAAGAGATATAATATTCACAAGAAAAGTAACAGCTTGGTTGACGTCTATGCGTCAGCGACAAGTTTCCCATCCAATTTTCTTATAAATTGGCAAACAGGGTCTTTTTGAGTCAGATTCCCAAGACTTAACTGTTCTCTTTCTTTTTGAAATTGTGTATGTAATTTGCGAATGGCTATATGAACATATCCACTGGGATGCGTCTCAAGAGTTGAAGATATTTCATCTACAGACTCCTTACTCAAGCCATCCCTAATGAATTTAATTTTGTCTTCGCGATTATCAGACACCATTCCTAAAGAACGACAACGAGTGTTGCAATTAAATCGTGCACATTTGAAACAAACACCCTTTGCTTAGCTCTACGTTTCTTTGCATAGGTGCTTCTTCCAAAACCAGGCAGATGTGAAATAAAAGAGTCAGAAGACTCACCTGCCAATCGGACCCGTGCTTCAATTACCCAACGAATATCATTAGGAACACAGTGGATTGTCAATAACCTCATCCGTTCCAAGCGAGCTTTGTAGACTTTCATAAGAGATTTTTGAGGGGAGAAGGAAATTGCTTGTGAAGATTTGCGAGAGCTTCTTTCATCTTGAAATGACTTAATCTGCAAAAACTAAACACACAAAATTAAATCACACCAAATCACAATATATACACAAATTGCATGGGTTGCCTCCCTGCGAGCGCTAAGTTTAGAGTCGTCAGCTAGACTTGACTTCTCGAACGTTAAGCTGGATCTGAAAGTGTGATAATTTCTTTTTGTCGCTCAAATGATTCTCCCCAGTAGTGTTTGACACGCTGACTGTTAACCTTGAATGTGTTGTTGGTATTGGGATCCAGTAACTCAACAGCTCCATAAGGTAAAACCTGAGTGATCACAAATGGACCTGACCACCTAGATTTCAACTTTCCAGGAAAAAAGTTTCAACTTCGAGTTGTATAACAACACCTGCTGCCTTGGTTCCAACTGTCTGTGAACTATTTTTCGGTCATGCCATTTTTTGGTCTTTTCTTTGTACAATTTGGCATTCTCATAAGCCTGTAGGCGAAATTCTTCCAATTCGTTGAGTTGCTGAAGTCTTTTCTCTCCTGCAGCTTGTGAATCATAATTCAACTTCTTCAATGCCCAATACGCCTTGTGCTCAAGCTCAACTGGCAGATGGCACGCTTTCCCAAACACCAATCGATATGGAGACATACCAATGAGTGTCTTGTAAGCTGTCCTGTAGGCCCATAATGCATCATCTAGTTTTATTGACCAGTCCCTCCTTGTTGATCCAACGGTTCTTTCTAGGATTCTTTTGATTTCCATGTTTGAAACCTCAACATTTCCATTTGACTGTGGATGGTAAGCTGTGGCAACCTTGTGAGTAACTCCGTATTTGGATAAGAGTGCATCGAAATATCTGTTGCAGAAATGTGAGCCACCATCGCTGATGATTGCACGAGGTGTTCCGAATCGAGTGAAAATGTTCTTTTTAAGGAATTTGATCACCACTTTTGAATCATTGGATGGCAGTACAATAGCTTCGACCCATTTGGAGACGTAGTCTACAGCAACCAGGATGTACATGTTTCCGAATGATGGAACAAAGGGTCCCATGAAATCAATACCCCACAAATCGAATATTTCCACTTCTAGAATGTTTTGCAACGGTCCTTCATTTCTCCTCGAAATATTCCCTGTTCTCTGGCACCTGTCACATTGAAAAGTAAAAAGATAAGCATCTTTAAAATGAGTGGGCCAGAACAAACCTGATTGAAGAACTTTTGCTGCAGTTTTATTTCCGCTGAAGTGTCCGCCATATGGTGATGAATGACAGTGCTGCAAAACACCGTTGATTTCCTCCTGTGGAACACACCGTCTCAATAATTGATCATCATAGCGTTTGAACAGGTACGGTTCATCCCAGACATAGTGCTTGACTTCTTTGAAGAAATTTTTCCGTTGCTGAGTTGTCCATTCCAACGGCCATTTTCCTGACACAATGTAGTTGACATAGTCAGCATACCAAGGGACTTCCTGTTGTTTCATGGCAAACCGCTGTTCATCTGGAAAAGTTTCTTTGATTGACAGATCTTTGTCAGATGTTTCTCCTTTCTCGAGCCTCGATAGATGATCTGCCACCTGATTCTCTGTTCCTTTCCTGTCTCTGATCTCCACGTCGAATTCTTGCAGAAGAAGTATCCAACGGATCAATCTGGGTTTGGCATCTTTCTTTGTGATCAGATATTTGATTGCTGAATGATCTGTGTAGACCACCACTTTGGGACCCAACAGATAGGAGCAGAATTTGTCAAAAGCGTACACAACTGCGAGCAACTCCTTTTCAGTGGTTGTGTAGTTGAGTTGAGCTTCATTCAGAGTTTTGCTAGAGTAGAAAATGGTGTGAAAATCTTTGCTTTGCGTTGTCCCAAAACTGCACCTACAGCAAAATCACTAGCATCGCACATCACTTCAAATGGAAGGGTCCAGTCTGGTGCTACAATGATGAGGGCAGAAATCAGCTTCTGTTTTAAGAATTAAAAAGCTTCCTGGAATTCTTTGGTGAAGTTGAAAGGCACATCCTTCTCCAGAAGATTGCAAAGAGGTTTTGCAATCTTGGAAAAATCTTTGATAAATCTCCTGTAAAAACCTGCATGTCCGAGAAAACTCCGAATCCCTTTGACAGATATTGGTGGAGGTAGTTTTTTAATTGTCTCTATCTTTGCTTTGTCTACCTCAATCCCCTTTTGTGAGATCCGGTGTCCAAGAACAATGCCCTCATGTACCATGAAATGACATTTCTCCCAATTGAGCACCAAGTTGTATCTTCGCACCTTTGTAACACTTGTTCCAAATTTTGCAAACAATGATCAAAATAATCTCCAAACTCATAAAAGTCATCCGTGAAAACCTCCATACTCTGCTCCAGCATGTCTGAGAATATGGCCATCATGCAACGCTGAAAAGTGGCGGGAGCATTACATAATCCAAATAGCATCCTGCGAAAAGCAAAAGTACCATAAGGACATGTAAATGTGGTTTTCTCCCGATCTTCTGGGGCGATGGCAATCTAATTGTATCCTGAATATCCATCAAGAAAGCAATAGAATTCATGTCCCGCCAATCTGTCTAACATCTGGTCAATGAATGGTAGCGGAAAATGGTCCTTTCTCGTGGCTTTGTTCAGCTTTCGGTAATCCATGCATACTCTCCATCCAGTCACCGTTCTTGTTGGAATTAGCTCATTCTTTTCATTGGTAACCACAATAGTTCCTCCTATCTTTGGTACACACTGCATAGGACTCACCTAACTACTATATGAAATTGGGTAAATGATGCCAACATCCAACCATTTGATTATTTCTTTCTTCACGACTTCCTTCATGATTGGATTAAGTCTCCGTTGATGCTCCACTGTGGGTTTGTACTCATCGTTCATCAGAATCTTGTGCATGCAAAATGATGGACTAATGCCTCGAATGTCTGCTATAGTCCAGCCAATGGCTCTTTTATGTTCTCGTAATACTCTCAGTAGCTTTCCTTCCTGCTCCAATGTTAGTGAAGAAGAAATAATAACAGGTAATTCAGAAGTGTTTCCAAGAAATGCATACCTGAGATGGCTCGGAAGTAACTTCTCCTCCAGCTGTGGTGGTTCTTCAATCGAAGGCTTGATTCGATCTTTCTTGGGCAGTTCCAAGCTTTCAACTGGTGGTGTCGCTTTGAATCGGAATGGTTTGTCAAGGTAGTTGATACATTCCAGGATTTCAGCATCTAACTCACTGTCAGTCATGTTGGTGATGCAAGCTTCAAGTGTATCTGTGGGATTTGGCTCAGTATTTTGAACGATACTTTCAACAACATCAACTCTGAAGCATTCTTCTTCCTTTTCATCACTCGGGAATTTCGTGGCTTTGAAAACATTAAAGGTCACTTCTTGGTCCTGCACTTTCATGGTTAGTTCTCATTTTTGCACATCAATCACAGTTTTTCCTGTAGCCAGGAATGGTCTCCCAAGAATGATAGGTATTTCTTTGTCTTCTTCCATGTCAAGGATGATGAAA
>SKCR01027217.1:0-51038 GCA_019454045.1 Zanthoxylum bungeanum | reverse complement strand
TTTTTGTGTAGGGTTAATTAAACAGAAAGCTTATAACGAATATATATAACGTACATATTATTAAAATATAAATTGATAGACATATCATGTCATAATTACCTTGGATTCTTCGTTTATTCAGTTCGATTCGATTCGCTTTAAAGCGAATACGGGTTTGGAAAAATGGATTTGTTTAATAATGGGTCAATTCGATTCGATTCATTTATTAAACGAATCGAATACGAATTTAAGCTTATTGATTCGTTTATTCGTTTATGATTCGTTTTATTATTTTCTTTTACTAGGTATTGTTATTTTAATTAAGATTTGAGAAATTATGCCTAATTACCATAGAAAAAAAATATTGTGGATATTTGGTGAGGTATTTTTAGTAAATATATTAATTACATATTTCATATGTATATATTTATTAAAAATAAATGTAAATAAAATATGGAAAATTATGTTATTAAATAATATCATAACTAAACGAATATTCGTATTCGATTCGTTTAATAAACGAATCCAATACGAATCCTGATATTAGGATTCGTTTACTAAACAAATCGAATACGAATCCATCACATTTTGATTCGATTCGTTTAGGATTCGATACAAATTCGATTCGTTGATTTATTTTGCCACCCCTAATTCACACAAGTCTATCTTGTGTAGTTATGTATTGTTTTGTTAGTTTAATACAGATGTGTAAAGTTATTGCGGTCTTCAAGGGGTGTGGTTTGATAGTGTAGGGTTTAGGATCTGGCTTTCAGATTCTAGATTCAAATCCAAAAATATGTTTATTGTAAAAATCTGGGATAATCAAATATTTTACCTGCTACGTTTAAATTCACACGGGTAATTTAACGGCTGAAATTTCAACCTTTCAAAACAAAAAAAAATAATAATATTGCCAAAAGAAACAAAATTGGTTATATTAATTGCATTGAAAATGTCAAACCAATATCTTGTGATCTCTCCATAGGTATCGGATTGTTTGTTTGTTTTGATGGTGAATATTTTTGGGGGGTTTCAAATTTGATTGGCCTCCACCATTAATATTACCACCATTGATTTTTCCACAAATTAAGCTCCTTTTATCAAAGTTTAAACAATATTCTGCTCTTTAATTTTTCCTTCATATACTCATTTTTCTTGCCCATTTTCTTTCCTCTTAGATTCCTATTCTTTTACTAACTCCATGAATTCCTTTTTCTTTTAATCAAGGCAAGTTTCTTTTAATATTGTATCTATTGTTTCTTTTTTGTTTGCCTGCCTTAACTATGATGCACATGTGAGAGCTACAAATCTATGCATTGGAAATGAGTCGAGTAGAAAATTGTATATCATTAAAAGAATGGCTAAAAAATGTTTCTTAAAACAATCAAAAGAGCTCAAGATTTAACATCAATGATTATAGCTCGTTTCTCCTAATTATATAATTTATATTTACATAACGATTGAGATTTATAAACAAAGGTAGTGTTTGCACGTTTTTTTTGTCAATACGCGTGTAAGGTTCAAATCTTCTGAGACACAATCCCAAAAAGAGATGTTTGATTCCAAGAAAATGCCTCCAAATGGCGCAAGCACACAAATTATAATTCTAAAGTTAAAATAATTACTCGTTATGAGTTTTCATTTTTTTCTGCCTTCTTTTTTCTATACTTGAGTCTTTTATAGTGCATGACTTTGTCACACGTTCGAGTAGTTCCGCTGCTTTCATTCCACTAAGCCCCCACGTCTTCTGCGCATATCCAACTGTTGGATCATGCGATCAAATATTGGATTGTGTGTGTAACTACTGGGTAACTTGCCAAATCGTGGGGTTGCCATCAGTTTGTGTAAGAGACGTTGAAGGTATCTCATAACTGGCCAACCGTTTTAGAGTGTCTCCTCCTTTCATTATTCTTCGCTCGTTCCTTGAATCGTCCTGCATTAAGTCTTCCTGGGCCGAATTCTTCTTCGTCTTGACGCCATCCCTTTTCGTCCTTCTTCGACCCATTCGTACTAGGGAGATATTTCTGCTAACAGGTAGAATCCATATTTTTAGTTCAATAGGGGCCAACAAATTTAAGGAAACCGTTATATATGTGGTGTGAGGGATCGAACTTAAAATTTACATAAAATAATACATTACATTTTAGTTAAAGCTCGCATCTTTCCTGAAAATTTATATATAGCTCTCAGCAATTCATCAATGTTATTGCTAGAATTCGGACACCCAATGGCTAATAACAACCTTGAGTAGTATGTCTGTATTTTATAAAATGTTAAAAATCAATTTTAATGCATAATACGAGTACTTTATGATTAGTTTTTGTTCATCACTCATTTGTATATTTATAATTTTTAACAACAAATGTAGGTTTCTTGATAAAATTCCATTGAAATTTCAGGTTCTTGGATATTAAATGGCAACAACAGCAAGAACAAAGGATGGTGGTTTGGGGAAGGACAAGAGAGGCACATCCCCATCAAACTCACAAACCAGTAGTAATACTCATAGCAGCAGCAGCAGGGCAGCAGCATCATCAGAAAAAAACAAACCCAATTACCTTAAACCAACAATAAGCTCACGCAATGAACCTTTAAAGCTTGGGAATAAGAAAAACAATATTACTACTGGTCATCATCATCAGGATAACCAAAAGCTTCTTAGAAGAAGATCATTTGACAAGCCTCCATCTTCTGCTTCTCCTAGAAGAAGATCACTCATCTCACCCGGTCCTTGCCATAATAGAACAGGTTCAGCTCCAGCCCCGTTAGCTCACCGCGATAGAAAGTTACCCCTCCGGTCATCCTCTCTTGGTAAACATACAGTTTCCAAAACCCCAACGAAGACCAAGACCCCATCTTTCGTCAACAAGGAGGAGTCATGTAATAATAATGCTTCAATTAGTTGTGATCATGAAGCTAATGATAAGCAAGAAGATAAGGAAGATTTGGCTAAGGAATCAGTTAACGAAGAGGTAGTTAATAATAAAGAAGAGAGTGAGACATCAGTAGTAGTTTCGAAATCTGAAACTGAAACTGAAGAAGATGTTCAGCATGATGATGTTGTAGAAACTGGAGACGATGAGAAGATCAACTCTTGTGATATCTCCACCTGTACGTCAGAGGATCAAAATTTGATCCCGGAATCACGTATTTATGATGATCAACAAACTGATGAAGAAGAAAAATTGAAGGATCAAGTGAAAGAGGATAGGGATACTCAACAAGAAGATAATCAAATTCAAGAGGAGGAAACTGGCGGCCATAGTACTGTTCCTGAAGAGAGCGAAGATCATGAGAAGATTAATGAAAGTACTGAAGATGATGATAATAATAAGGTTGAAGACGACAAAGAGAACGGAGAAGAAGCTGCAAGGGAAGGGGAGGAAGTAGAGGAGGCAGCAAAGGCGGTGTCAGAGTCACCTCTGAAGGACGGGCAAGGGAGGAAGGAGTCCCCATCGGCAGCTTATTATAACGATGTGATTGAGGAGACGGCGAGTAAGCTGCTGGAGAAGAGGAAGAACAAAGTGAGAGCCCTTGTTGGGGCATTTGAGACTGTCATTGATTATGAATCTGCAGCCTCATCCAAATGATAAAAATAAAATTAATCAACAGCAAACTGAATTATGAAACCCTAAAGATCTTTGTAATGATCTTATTTGTTGATTCTCCTTATTATTTGTTAAAAATGTTTTGTATAAAATACATATCATTATTGTTTTCCTTTTCCAGTACAGTATTGGAAAAACAAACGTACAAAATTGCACATTCTGAATATTATTAATTAGCACAATGATTTGCATGCAATGACATAGGATGTGCTTTAAACTCCATAATTTTTCATTTTGTTCACTGTGTAGAACTTGTTGAAGAAAATTTTAATTCAACGAATTTCAAAACAAATTACGACTGAGAAATATAACGATGGAATTACACAGCTTCTTCTACAGGCACAAAGTTCTTGCACACGGCAATGGAGCCGCCAGCGCAAAAAGTTTGAACAATTGCTCAGAGGTAAAAACTCCGACTGCCCTTGAACTGTAAGCAGTATCATATAAATTGCTGTATTTTACAACTACCACCATCTTATACCTCTTTTCTAATATGAAATCAATCACATGGCCGATGGATGTTGAGGTGGTAACGCAAGGAGGTGGACTTCTCATCATGGCTGACACCGGGGCATCCAACTGCACAGCACAACAACTATCAATGAAATGAACTAAGGGAGGTTGCGAATGGCCGCTAAATATGCAAATACCTCACTGCAATCTTCGCTATGCAACAGTCCGACGCAACTCCCCCAGTCATCTATAATAGGCACAACTGGATCCCTAAACAAGCGCATAACCACTTTCCTCAACAGTATGGTACGTTGCAGTGGCCGAGCTTCTTCCAGTGGCATCATGATTGTCTCAATCGGTTGATCCAGTGATATCTGAATACGAATGTACAGATACAATGCATGAGAAGTGGTTAAATTTATGGAGTGAAGATTATCAGACATTGCTTATGAAAGAAAAATCTATATTGGGTACCTGGGGAAGTAGATATGGGCTGAACATGGATTCACTGAACCCTTTCAAGGCCTCTAGGCGAATAGCAACCTGCATTATGAAGATATGCAGAAGTATCAGGGATAAGTTTATGCATTTTCAACCAAAAAAACAGCAGAATTAACTTTAACAATTATAAAAAAAAATGGTTATAATATCTTTAAAAGCTTGAAAGACCTTGAAGGGCAACAAGCCAATAACTTGGTAGTATGAAGGAATCTTTTGGCTCATTGTCAATACAAATACATAAATTATCTACTCAAAAGTATGTTGCAAATTGTATAAATTGATCCTCTGAGAATTTAGGATAATTGACACAAAAGATTAGGTACTTGCTCTACTTTATCAATTTTTTTTATTTTTTATTTTTAAATATATAATTTCTATTTGCTACTGTGCTACATACCATGCCTCCTCTGCTTGTCCATGATATTCCCTTCCATCTTGTAATAATATTGTAAGTAAGCTTCTCCATGGCAATGTCAACCTGACCAAAAAAAAAAACAAAAACCCAAAATAACTTACTGTGCCAGCAATGAGCAGAGGTGAAAAGCGAAGAAATTATGTCTAAGTGCCATGACAACTTAAAAGGAATTATAGATTAAATGCTTGAGTGTTGCAGGGCTAGTCTAGAAATAAAAGATATAATGCCATTACAGGACCCAAAGTTGAAGATCTCGTAGATCTAGTACCTGCCCATTACTTAGGGCTGCCTCCATGAGAAGATGGTCAGCTTCTTCTTGAACTTCTGGGAAATAGTTCCAGCAGAATCAGGCCACATGCGTTTATGCAGATTTTTGACCATATCATAGTCTCCCCTAGCAGCTAATTCACGCATCATGGAAACATAGAGGTGAGGTTTTGGCCGCAGACCTGGATTCCTACCTGCTCGCTTTACTATTTCTCCAAATATGCAAAGAGCACCTAGGCATATCATAGGCCCACAACTAATAAGAATTATTGTGCAGTTATTAAGGCATAGAAAACAGTTTTGTCTCCACTTCAAATCTAATTAAAATAAGAGGTAGCTTAGTATTCATGCAATAAGGTGATATCAACTGATAAGAGCATGAAAGTAGAATAGTAGGATAACAATGCAAATGGCATAAACTTGGTGCATTTTATTTCCCCCCTGTACCATTCTTCTGACAGAATAACAAATATGTTCATAATCTTATTCATTTATTTTGCATTAGCAACATTTATGCCTTCTGCAAGTAAATATGCAGAAAATACAAACTTCCTTTATGTGGAAAGAAATCCAAATTGATGCTGTCCCAAAATCCAACCAAATATTATTGAAGCTATTCTATCTTAATCATTTATTTTGCATTAGCAACATAATTCTTTTCTGCAAGTATTTTAAAAAAAATCACACACTTCCTATATGTGGATAGAACCCAAATTGATGCAGTTTCAAAATCCAACAAAATACTTTTGCAGCTTCAAATGCAACCTGATCCACCAAATAACCACTCATAAATACAAAGTTCTGAAAAAAGATACAATTGCAGATACCCTTAATTGAGCCAGAATTTAATAACGCGTCAACTATTGCAGTGAACGCAGTTCGATCAAGAATCACGTTATGACATGATTTCATCTCGAGCACAATTTTCAGAACTGATTGCAAATCCTTGGCACGCCCAATGCCCTGCAAAGGAAAACGAATTAACAGGACTGCCTCAAAACTTTGCTCAACAAAAGAACCCCAGAATGTCTAATTCACACGCAATAGAAGCTAGAAATGCCCATTCATCAGAATAAGCTCTATATTCACCAACTGATGCTAATATAAGATTCGAAAAAAGTATCAGATCCGCAGCAGGATACAAGTTATGCAATTAGATAATATTCTGTTGGAGTTGTTTCAAGTATATACTGGCAGCTGCCGTAGAAAAACTTTTACAAAGTTCTCATTTATATCGTCAATAAAACAAGAAAAAACTTAAAACAGGAAACAGACCTTGAGTAATGTAGTGTAAGTGAAGACATCAGGGTGAAAACCATCATAACTAAATTTCTGTGCTTTGCCCTGTTTTAGAAAACACAATCAAAAGTAATAAAGTCACCAATGCAATTCTTGTTCAACTTAAAAATAATAAAATATATAGAGGCCAAAACAGGAATTTCAAATACATGCTTGCAACCTTCAATTGCGCATAAAAAGACATTGCAACATCCAACTTCTCAGTCTTGACACATGCAGAGATTAGAGTATTATAGGTGAGCCTGTCAGGCTCTAATCCTACACGTAACATTTCGTCGTGCAGAGCTATTGCAACCTCAGGACTGCCAGCATTTATATGTCCCTGAAAATAGTCAGACAAAATGTCTTAAACAACAAAATCACTCCTCAAGAGTAGATATATGCAGCTGCAAAGCGCAACAGCATTCTTAACTAAAGAGCTTTCAAATATGTCAGATACCATTTACTTTTATATCTACTTCATACTGTTCGGTTGAAAGAATTTTTAAAAAAAAATCCACAATCTTGTAAGCACAGAAGCACTTGGGGTGTTTTTCAGAAAGCTTTTTTCTTGAGAGAAAAACTCTCTCAAACGCACCCTTTGTCTTCGAATTTGTAATTCTTAAAGAGAACTATAAGACAGAGCAAAACCTTCATTAATAGATTGTACAACAAGACTGAAGGATTTCCTCCTTCACAAGCAAAAAACCATATCGTGCAAGAAGAACCATGAGCACGGCGTAAATCTCCTGCACTACAGTCACGCACAAACTGCATTATCAGTTAGCATCAATTTAAAGTACATAGACACCCCAGAAAAATCAAACCATGAAAGCTCAATTTCATTTCATTCTTGTTCATATCATTGTTTCGACATTGCAATTAATATACCTGCTTCAATTAGAGCATTTAGCAGGCCACATATAAGCCGTGCAGACAGTTTAGGACTTCCCAGAGCTTCACTTTTTCCACTGTCTCAAGCATTTGGAAAAGCTTCATCAATCCTTCGAGCCTCACCTAAACCCTGTCATAAAAATATAAATAAAATATACAAATTATTATTATTTTTTTATTTTTCCAAAATTGATGACATTTTCAATATTATCAAAATGTTTCAAGGTAACCACAAAAATTAACCTTCAATACGGTACCGTATGTGACACTATCAACACCGCAGCCATCGGATTTTGACATTTGATCAAAGATTTTAAGAGCCGAATCAATGTCTCCGCAATGAACGCAAGCTTCAATAACCGCGTTCATCACGATGGTGTTCAGCTTCCCGTGTTTCCTCTTCGCAATCTCAATCTCCTCGAAAATCTACACGTACAAATTTCGAAATTCAAAATCTAATAATTTCGTGGAAAAATCACGAATTAATTGAAAATAAAATACCTGATGGAGCTGTCTACGGCGAGTGAGATGAACGACGCGGGAAGTGAGTGGTTTAAGGTTGGGCGGTTTTTGTTAAACGGCATTTTGTTGAAGTGACGACGTCGTTTCGGAGGGGATGAGGAAACGACGACGTTTAATGAGAGTGGAGGTTGCGGGAGAGCGTAAAGCTGACGCATCGCTGGTGATTGGTGGTATTGGTGAGGACCGAGAGCTACCCATCCGCCATGCACATAGAAGTGTTGGAGAGTACGAACTGAAGATAAGATTTTTATAATAAGTCAATATTGGATTGGTGGACTTGCCACGCAATATACCAATTAAATAAGCCTAGGAGGAGCTCCAAAATCAAGTCTCCATTTTTAAAAATAATCTATCATCTTTCACGTACAGATATTCTATTGGTTAATGAAAATAAAACTTTATTCTTATAAAACAAAATTAAAAACCAAAACAAGGTTTGAAATCTACCATCACATATGGATGAATCTATGGATCTGGATAATATCAAAAACACATGTGAAACAAAAAAAAAAAAAAAAAAAAAGAACTTAGAGTTACTATACTAGTTTATATATATTAATTGCGATTTTTTAGGAGTAAATTAATATGTTGACTAAAACTTTAAATGTAAAATTGAACTTAAAAAATATAATTAGTGTATTGATGAAACTTTCGATATAAATTTAAATTTATTTAAAGTTTTCGAATTTTTCCACACATAAATCGATCTTTTTCTCATAATTTTATATCTTAAAATCGAACCGATTTAGTTTACGCAAAATGTAATCCAGTAATAATACGAGCTAATAGATTTTAGAAAAATGGTATTTACGCTTTCTTTTCCTTTCATTAATGAACAAGTTAATTTTCCAATTATTTCAAAAAAATTAATCTAATTAGTTTATATCATTCAAATCACCACAATATGAATCACCCAAGAATAATTATGAGTATTTCTAAAGTGATAAAAATACTCTAGAATGACCATTTGTGTCTAACACAATTATTAAGTTAAATTACACTAACAAGCCTAATGTTTACCCTGCAATTTGGGGTCTCTAATTTAGGCAAACTAATGAACACATTTTTTTTTAATTAAATCGTTGGAAAACCTACCGTCAAACCACTCTTCCGAGTTTAAGTGAGTAGGTAAAATCTCATGGCTGTCCCGGACTCTTACAGATCGGTGTAAATTCTCTAAATATATAGTATGGATTAAGAGAGGTCATAGGGTCATATCGCTTGAGAAGTGTATATGGAAAAGGCAACAAACACGTAGGGGACATGTCTTCTAAAATTGGAAGAACACACTGATGAGCGGAAAATATATCAATATTTACCGCCCCTTTTACTTAATATTTTGTTTAGTTTCTCGGGTTTGATGAACGTTTTGATATATTTAGTTTATTTTGCAGATAAAATAATATCGGGTCTTAATGAAATCATTTAGGATGAAATGGGTCAAATAAGGCAATTATTGGACTTGATATTTTAATTTTGGAGATTGGAAACTTGAAAGGGCGTTTTGACGAAGTGCAGTTTTGGAAATTCCAGTTTTGCGCATCTGTCGTATTTTGGGCATAACTTTTACTCAGATATTGGATTGAGCTGATTCAAGTGCCAGATTAAAGAAGACTCAAAGTTCTACAACTTTGAAAGAGAAAGAAACATATTTTCGAATTCTGATGATTTCATGACCGAAATTGATGAACCATCCAGAAGTGTGTGGAGTGTAATTATTAAAAGTCATTATCAATCATTTTCAAAGCAAAATATTAATTAATTAATAATTAATAAAAATTATCAAATCAACACCAAACAAGATAAGCAATTAGTGGAGCAATTATGGATTTGTGTGGAGTAATTAGTGGAGAAATTAATAATGGATTTGGTGGAGAATTTGATGGATGATTTGATGGTGGCAAAATTTTGCCTATAAATACCAAGCCATTTCATTTGTAAAATTCATACTTTCTTCTTTGAAATTCTTAATGAATAAATAAGAAGATTGTATCTAGTTTGTTTATTTTTAGTTTTCAGTAATTAATTTTCAGTTTCGCACTTTTTCTTTCTTTACTTTTCAGTTTTTACTTTCCGCAATTTACTTTTACGCACAGTACTTTTCTTTCTTTAATTTTTCAGTTTTACTTTTCAGTAATGAGGAGGTAACTTCCCCAGCTAGGGTGAAAGGTAATTCTTTTACTATTGCTATTTAGATTAATCTCCCTTAAATATAATATATTCACTATTTAAATATGACTTAAAAAGGATACCGCCATATTGGTCGGTTGGTAATTCATTTTAATCTGGTTTTAAACCTGACTAATCAAGGATACCGCCAGATTGGTCGGTTGGTAATTTAATTTTGGTTCCGCCCTTATGGCTGGTTGGACTTAATTTGACTTAATCAGGTTACCGCCTATATGGCTGGTTGGAAAAGAATCACAAGTTTATATATTATTTTATGGGAGATATCTAAATTAGTAGTAGTAAAAGTAATTCCTTTTACCTAGCATTTTATTTTATTGTAATTTACTTTTCAGTATTTACTTTACCGCATTTTTACTTTATGTCTTTTATTTTCAAGTTTTTACTAGCCCTAGTTATGTGTTGTAACTAAATTACTTATCTGGGGTTGTGATGAAATCCAATATCACCGTTTTATAAGGGTTAGATTATAGCTTGGGTAATATAAAGATTTATTTATTGAGTCTTAAACTTAATGCTTTTTCATTAACTGGCCATTAATAAAATTGATCTGGTAAATAAAATGAACTGAACTAGACATAGGGATTTTAGGTTTCAGCCTTAGACTCAATAGCCCACGATCTTCCTTGAGGATAGATAACCCTTTAATAGATTTCCTTACAGGATAGGAATATACCTGTCGGGCGGGGGTAGCCATAATTGGAACTTAAACTTAATGAATCCAGATAATTTGGTTGACATAGACATATGGTTCAATTGGGTTAAACTGGGTATTTGTGTCTGACCATCGACAGAGGCTTACACATAATTTAGTGTTCCAGGTTAATAAATCAATATATTACCCACTTTAAGATAACCACTTCATCTTTAAAATGATATTGGAAGAAATCACAACCCTAGATAGTTTTTAATATTGAATTTTCTTAAAACCTATTTTCGACAATTTTATTTACTTGCTTTTAAATTTAGAATCGTCACCATTTCAAATCAATCAATCAACTTGTTAGATATTAGTAATCATTTGACCTCATAAAATTAATAGTTTAGATATTAAGTCCTCGGGATCGATATTTTTATACTACTTGAACGATACGTGCGCTTGCGTTATACGTGTGTGTTTACGCCGGTCAAGTTTTTGGCGCCGTTGCCGGGGACTTATTTATCTTTTACTATTAGTTTAGGGGTTAGATACGTTACTTGTATCTAATTTCTTTTTACTTATTGTTTTTGTTTTCTTGTGTTTCAGGTTCTCAGAAACTACATGAGACGAACCAGAAGCTTTGAACTCCGACCGCTTGACCCAGAAATTGAAAGAACCATCAGACAGTTGAGAAGGGAAAGGCGAGAAGGCCAAGAAGCTTTAGTCAACATGGAACCTGAACCTTTGAACGTTGCACCACCAATTCCCATTCGAGACAGAACCATTCCGGTGGTTGACAGACTCATTTCCTGTATTGTACTTCCTCCCTTACCAGCAAATGCGTGTGACATCAAAACATGCATTCAGATGATTCAGCAGTCAGTTCAGTTCGGGGGGATGCAACTGAAGATCCTAATGCCCACATCAGCAACTTCCTGGAAGTTTGCGGCACTTTTAACTACAACAGAGCATCAGAAGAAGCAATGAGACTGCGAGTTTTTCCATATTCCCTGAAGGACAGAGCTAAAGCTTGGCTACATTCACTACCAGCAGGTTCTATCACAACTTGGAACACTTTAGCCACCAAATTTCTTGCAAAGTACTTTCCACCAGCCAGAACCGGAAAATTGAGGAATGACATCACATCCTTTGTACAACAAGATTCAGAATCCCTCTGCGAAGCTTGGGAAAGGTACAAAGATTTACTCCGGAAATGTCCTCACCATGAGATTCCAAAGTGGCTACAAGTTCAAACATTCTATAATGGACTTTCTGGAATAATGAGAACCACAATCGATGCTGCTGCTGGAGGAGCCTTGATGGCAAAAGGAGAAGATCAAGCCTGGGACCTAATCGAAGAAATGGCCAACAACAATTCCTTGTGGCCAACAGAAAGGAGCATGATCCAAAGAATTGCAGGAATTTATGAAGTTGGAGCAAACACAGCAGTGAATACCAGGCTGGATCAGATATGCAAATGTCTAGAAACACTTAGCACGCAAGTTGTGAACATCACTGGATCCACAAGTTCACCATATGGAGGAGCACCAGAACCAAACCAACATGAAGAGACGGTGAATTATGTCAACAATTTCAACAGACAAGGGAACAATCCATATTCCAACACCTACAACCCAGGGTGGAGGAATCATCCTAATTTATCATGGAGCAACAATTCAGGCCAACAGCAGAACTATCCACCTGAATTCCAGCAACAGAACAAAGGCCAGGAGCAGGCAAATGAATCAGGATAACAGAAGTGTTGACCTACTTGAAAAAGATGGAAGCAAAACACGACTCTCAAGCAGCAAGATATGACACTATAATTCAAAGCCATTCAGCCTCTATCAAAGCACTGGAGAATCAAATGGGACAACTGGCCAATGCTCAGAGTTACAGACCGCCAGGTACCCTTCCTAGCAACACAGAGCCAAATCCAAGGAACATGGGGAAGGAGCAATGTCATGCCATCATGTTAAAAAGCGGTACTGAAATCAACAAAGATGTTGGAGTCAAAACAACTGCTGAGGAAGTTCCAAAAGAAACAAAGCAACAGATGGAGGAAAAAGAAGCAAAGGAAAAAGAACAGATCACTCCACCTCCACCTTTTCCTCAACGTCTTCAGAAGAACAAATTGGACAAGCAGTTTTCTCGGTTCCTGGAGATCTTCAAAAAGCTGCATATCAACATTCCATTTGCAGAAGCGTTGGAACAAATGCCCACCTATGCCAAATTCATGAAAGATATTCTTTCACGAAAACGGAGATTGGGAGATTACGAGACAGTAGCATTAACAGAAGAATGCAGTGCCATCATTCAGAGGAAACTTCCCCCAAAGTTGAAAGATCCTGGCAGTTTCACTGTTCCTTGCGTCATAGGAGAACATAACTTTGGTAAGGCTTTGTGTGATTTAGGTGCGAGTGTTAACTTGATGCCTTTTTCTATTTTCAGGAAATTACAGATTGGAGAAACAATGCCAACTTCAGTCTCACTGCAACTTGCTGATAGAACGCTCGTATTTCCGAGAGGCGTAGTTGAGGATGTGCTGGTCAAGGTTGACAAATTCATTTTCCCAGCAGATTTTATTGTCCTTGATATGGAGGAAGACGCAGACGTGCCAATCATCCTTGGGAGACCATTCTTGGCTACAGGTCGAACCATTATTGATGTACAAAAAGGAGAATTAACCATGAGGGTACAGGACCAAGAAGTAACATTCAATGTTTTCAAGGCCATGAATTTCCCAGATGATGAAAAGAAGGAGGAATGTTTCAGACTCGATGTGATACACAGTACCATTCAGAACTCTGATGAAAGACAAAGTTCTACTGACAAACTTAAAACATGTCAATTGCCTGTGGAGCCTAAAGATAAAGCGTCTTTTGCACTGAAGAGCCAATTCTTGCACTACAAGCAACAGAAGAGAAAAAGTTCCACCAGCTCAACGAATTGGAGGAATTTCACAATCAGCCTTTTGAGGATGCCAAATTGTACAAAGAAAAGGGCAAGAAGAGACATGATGAGAAGTTAGTGCGCATACAACTGGAACCAGGGCAGAAGAAGTACTGTTAAACAAATCAAGGGTGAAATTCTTCCCATGGAAGCCAAAATCACGGTGGTCAGGTCCATTTGTGATCACCAAAGTTTTACCAAATAGAGCCGTTGAGATACATGATCCTGACGCTAACAAAACTTTCAAGGTTAAAAACAAGCGTGTCAAGCACTACTGGGGAGAATCATTTGAGCGACAAAAAGAAAGTGTTACACTTTCAGATCCAGCTTAACGTTCGAGAAGCCAAGTCTGGCTGACGACTTTAAACTTAGCGCTAGCAGGGAGGCAACCCATGCAATTTGTGTATATATTGTGATTTGGTGTGTTTTATTTTGTGTGTTTAATTTTTGCAGGATTAGTCATTTCAAAATGGAAGATGCTCTCGCAAATCTTCGCAAGCAATTTCCTCTCTCCCTCAAAAATCTCTGATGAAAGTTTACAAAGCTCGCTTGGAACGGATGAGGACTACTGATGATCAAAGGTATTCCTAATGATATTCGTTGGGTAATTGAAGCACGAGTCCGATTGGCAGGTGAGTCTTCTGACTCTTTTATTTCACATCTGCCTGGTTTTGGAAGAAGCACCTATGCAAAGAAACGAAGAGCTAAGCAAATGGGTGTTTGTTTCAAATGTGCACGATTTAATTGCAACACTCGTTGTCGTTCTTTAGGAATGGTGTCTGATAATCGCGAAGACAAAATTAACTTCATTAGGGATGGCTTGAGTAAGGAGTCTTTAGATGATATATCTTCAACTCTTGAGACGCATCCCAGTGGATATGTTCACATTGCCATTCGCAAATTACATACACAATTCCAAAAAGAAAGACAACAGTTAAGTCTCGGGAATCTGACTCAAAAAGACCCTGTTTGCCAATTTATAAGAAAATTGGATGGGAAGCTTGTCCCTGACGCATAGACGTCAATCAAGCCGTTACTTTTCTTGTAAATATTATATCTCTTTGTCTTTTCTTAATAATTGTGATTTGTTTTGTTGTTTTCTTTTATTTTCTCCGACAGGATCCAGACCTTTTTGACTATCACGATCTATTTTACTATTTCGCTACTAATCGTCCTCTGGAAGATACTTGTGCTATTTTTACTCACCCTTTTCAGGTACTATAAATTCAGCCCGTCATTGCACTTTTGAAGGCATCCAGAGTGAGAAAGAAAACATATAAAAATGGAAGCCACTTCAAGAAGACGAGTTGAAAACATCTGTGTGTTTTGCGGTAGTCGTTGGTAGTAGTGTTGGAACTAACACAATACATAGAAGCAGCACAGAATTGGGTCGAGTCTTAGCTGCAAGGAATATGCACTTAATATATGGCGGAGGCAATCTTGGACTTATGGGGATCGTTTCAAAGGCTGTACAGGAAGGAGGCAGTCATGTTTTGGGAATCATCCCAAAACCCTTGGCAGAGGCAAATCTTATTGGATCATCAAACGGAGAGGAACTGATCGTGCCAGGTATGTCTGAACGACTGGTAGAAATGATTAACCGTGCTGATGCTTTTATCGCTTTGCCAGGTGGCTTGGGCACATTGGAGGAAATTTTTATAGTTCTATCTTGGGCGAACCTGAACATACACCAGAAACCGCTTGGACTGCTTAACGTTGATGGATTTTATGATTTTCTTTGTGTGTTTCTTGATGATGCTCGGAGAAATGGGTTCGTGTCAAAACCTATGAAAGAACTCCTCTTCACTGCCAGAACTGCTCCGGATCTAATAGACCAACTCATAGCCTATGAACCACAAGTTGACCCTATCCTTTCAAAGATAAATTGGTCTGAGGACGATCGTGGTAAGAGGCGTCGAATTAATCTGGATCTTAACCTTTAATTTCCTGTAGATTTCAGCTAACCAGGTACGACCTTCTAAACTCTTCTTCTACTGTTTAAGACATTGGGGACAATGTCTCATTTAGGTTTGGGGGAGGGAATTAGTTGATTAGTACCTTGTTTTTAGTTTGTTGTTATTTTTATTTTTAGTCCAAAATTTTTCGAAAAATACAAAAAAATTGAGAAATTTTCAAAAATTACAAAAATATTTTGCGTTTTTGTGTTTTTTATTTTTGAACTAAAAAGGTGAAAGTGAAATTGGTAAAAGATAGCTGAGTAAGGAGTTTCCACTCCTGAGACGTATCTCAAACCTATTTTGAAACAAGTTAATTTTTGTTTATTTCATTTTGAATTATTTAATTTGTGAATTCTCCATAAAACTGACTAAAATGAATCTTCATATGCTCAGTTGACAGATATTATCAATATGCATAGTAACATACGGACATGAGCTAAAATTGAAAAGTTGTAATATTCAGTGCTCTAGTTTAATTGGGAAGCATCTCAAAAAAAAGCAATGGAGTAAAAAAAAAAAAAAAAAAAAAAAAACGTCTGAGATCCGAGTTATTAAGTCTGTAAGGGTGTTTTAACACCTAGTGCCCTAAAACCAACTGGTTTGGGAGTCATTGGCCCAAAGCTCGCTACATGGATCAAAGATGCTGCAAAAATATATATATCTGAAGTCTGAGTAATTAAGTCCGTAGGGGTGTCTTAACACCTGGTGCCCTAAAGCCAACTGGTTTGGGAGCCACCGACCCAACGCTCGTTACATAGATGGAGAAGATATTGTATATAAATAAAAAATAGAGAAAAATCAAAGAAAAATCAGAAAAATCAGAAAAATTATTCCATTGCTGCAAAAAGGTGTGAATTCTGATAAAACTTTAGGACAAAAATATTACTCTCTTATCAACTGCACTTATGACTGTTGTGGGCAAAAATGAGTTGATTAATATTTTGTTGGCTGTGTATATGGAGAATGGTAAAAATAATCGGAGAATTTACTTATTCGGTAATTTAGAATAAAACAAAACAACTAGTAACTTGGAGTAGAAGTTTCACCTGATTAGTCACTAACTTCTTTATTCTCTTTTCGCTTGTTTTTGCTTTTGTGTGCATTAGTTTTACTACCTTTTTACTTTTGTAAAATGTTTGTGGGTATCATTGCTGTAAACCCTCACGAGACTACAACTCGTCCACTAGGGACACCTAGGGGTTTAAAGGCTTGTTGCATACGCTAAATGCAACCGTGATCCCTACGAAAGTGGCTTAGTTTAATTTTAATTTCTTGTATTTTATTTTGTTGTTTTGCTCGAGGACTAGCAAAATGTTAGGTTTGGGGGTGTGATGAGCGGAAAATATATCAATATTTACCGCCCCTTTTACTTAATATTTTGTTTAGTTTCTCGGGTTTGATGAACGTTTTGATATATTTAGTTTATTTTGCAGATAAAATAATATTGGGTCTAATGAAATCATTTAGGATGAAATATGGGTCAAATAAAGGCAATTATTGGACTTGATATTTTAATTTTGGAGATTGGAAACTTGAAAGGGCGTTTTGACGAAGTGCAGTTTTGGAAATTCCAGTTTTGCGCATCTGTCGTATTTTGGGCATAACTTTTCACTCAGATATCGGATTGAGCTGATTCAAGTGCCAGATTAAAGAAGACTCAAAGTTCTACAACTTTGAAAGAGAACATATTTTCGAATTCTGATGATTTCATGACCGAAATTGATGAACCATCCAGAAGTGTGTGGAGTGTAATTATTAAAAGTCATTATCAATCATTTTCAAAGCAAAATATTAATAATTAATAATTAATAAAAATTATCAAATCAACACCAAACAAGATAAGCAATTAGTGGAGCAATTATGGATTTGGTGGAGTAATTAGTGGAGAAATTAATAATGGATTTGGTGGAGAATTTGATGGATGATTTGATGGTGGCAAAATTTTGCCTATAAATACCAAGCCATTTCATTTGTAAAATTCATATTCTTCTTTGAAATTCTTAATGAATAAATAAGAAGATTGTATCTAGTTTGTTTATTTTTAGTTTTCAGTAATTAATTTTCAGTTTCGCACTTTCTTTTCTTTACTTTTCAGTTTTTACTTTCCGCAATTTACTTTTACGCACAGTACTTTTCTTTCTTTATTTTTCAGTTTTACTTTTCAGTAATGAGGAGGTAACTCTCCCAGCTAGGGTGAAAGGTAATTCTTTTACTATTGCTATTTAGATTAATCTCCCTTAAATATAATATATTCACTATTTAAAATATTGACTTAAAAAGGATACCGCCAGATTGGTCGGTTGGTAATTCATTTTAATCTGATTTAAACCTGACTAATAAAGGATACCGCCAGATTGGTCGGTTGGTAATTAATTTTGGTTCCGCCTTTATGGCTGGTTGGACTTAATTTGACTTAATCAGGTTACCGCCTATATGGCTGGTTGGAAAAGAATCACAAGTTTATATATTATTTTATGGGAGATATCTAAATTAGTAGTAGTAAAAGTAATTCCTTTTACCTTAGCATTTTATTTTATTGTAATTTACTTTTCAGTATTTACTTTACCGCATTTTTACTTTATGTCTTTTATTTTCAAGTTTTTACTAGCCCTAGTTATGTGTTGTAACTAAATTAGTTATCTGGGGTTGTGATGAAATCCAATATCACCGTTTTATAAGGGTTAGATTATAGCTTGGGTAATATAAAGATTTATTTATTGAGTCTTAAACTTAATGCTTTTTCATTAACTGGCCATTAATAAAATTGATCTGGTAAATCTAAAATGAACTAGACATAGGGATTTTAGGTTTCAGCCTTAGACTCAATAGCCCACGATCTTCCTTGAGGATAGATAACCCTTTAATAGATTTCCTTACAGGATAGGAATATACCTGTCGGGCGGGGGTAGCCATAATTGGAACTTAAACTTAATGAATCCAGATAATTTGGTTGACATAGACATATGATTCAATTGGGTTAAACTGGGTATTTGTGTCTGACCATCGACAGAGGCTTACACATAATTTAGTGTTCCAGGTTAATAAATCAATATATTACCCAACTTTAAGATAACCACTTCATCTTTAAAATGATATTGGAAGAAATCACAACCCTAGATAGTTTTTAATATTGAATTTTCTTAAAACCTATTTTCGACAATTTTATTTACTTGCTTTTAAATTTAGAATCGTCACTATTTCAAATCAATCAATCAACTTGTTAGATATTAGTAATCATTTGACCTCATAAAATTAATAGTTTAGATATTAAGTCCTCGTGGGATCGATATTTTTATACTACTTGAACGATACGTGCGCTTGCGTTATACGTGTGTTTTACGCCGGTCACACACCTCTAGGCTCCAAAAGGTTATAAGGAATGGTGAATGGTGACCGGCGTAAACACACCGTTATACGCAAAGCGTACGTATCGTTCAAGTAGTATAAAAAGTATCGATCCCACGAGGACTTAATACCAAATCTATTAATTTTATGAGGTCAAATGATTACTAGTATATAAGGTTGATTGATTGATTTGAAATGGTGATGATTCTAAATTTAAAAACAAGTAAATAAAATTGCACAAAAGTAGGTTAAGAAAATTCAATATAAACAATATCTAGGTTGTGAATCTTTCTAATATCATTTAAAAGATGAAGTGGCTATTCATGGTTGTGTAATAAATTGGTTTACTAACCTGAAACACTAAATTATGCAAAAGCCTATATCGATGGTCAGATGCAAATACTCAGTTTAACCCAATTGAACCATATGTCTATGTCACCAAATTATCTGGATTCATTAAGTTTAGTTCCAATTATGGCTACCCCCGCCCGACAGGTATATGTCTATCCTGTAAGGAAATCTATTAAAAGGTTATCTATCTTCAAGGAAGATCGTGGGCTATTAAGTATAAGGCTGAAACCTAAAATTCCTTTGTCAAGTTTATTTTAGATTTACCACATCAATCTTATTGGTGATTAGACAACAAGAAGCATTAAGCTTAAGACTTAATAAGTAAACTTTAAATTACACAAAACTATAAAATAACCCCTTATAAACATGTGATATTAGAATTCATCACAACCCCCGATACTAACTTAGTTACGACACATAACTAGGGTTAGTAAAAACTTAAATAAAATAAAAGACATAAAGTAAAATGCTGAAAAGTAAATTGCTGAAAAGTAAATGACGGAAAGTAAATGCTGAAATTAAATACTGAAAATTAAATGCTGAAAAGTAAATGCTGAAAAGTAAATTGCTGTGAAAGTAAATTGCTGATGAAAGTAAATTGCTGAAAAGTAAATTGCTGAAAAGTAAATAAAGTAAAAGTACAATAAAAGAAAATGTTGAGGTAAAATGATCCACTTTTATTACTTCTATTTTAGATATCCCATTAATATAATATATTAACTTTGCATGATAATTACCAACCAGCCATATAGGCGGTATCCAGATTAAGTCAAATTAATAATTAATTACCAACCGACCAATCAGGCGATATCCAGTTTAGTCAGTTTAAAACCAATTTAAATAATTACCAACCGACCAATATGGTGGTATCCTCGTTAAGTCAGGTTTTAACTAGTTTATATATTATAATTAAGGGAGATTAATCTAAATATTAGTAATAAAATTTTTACCTTTTACCCCAGCAAAGGGGAGTTACCTCCTCATTACTGAAAAGTAAAATCTGAAAATTAAATAAAGAAAAGTACTGTGCGTAAAATTAAATTGCGGAAAGTAAAAACTGAAAAGTAAAGAAAAGAAAGTGCGAAAGCGGAAATTAATTACTGAAAGCTGTAAATAAACAAACAAGATACAATCTTCTTAGTATTCTTAAGGAATTCCTTAGAAGAAATTATGAATTTTACAAATGAAATGGCTTGGTATTTATAGGCAAAATTGCTCCACTAATTGTTTATCATGTTTGGTGGTGATTTGATAATATTTATTATTTATTTATTTATTTATTTTCTTTGAAAATGATTGAAACTGACTTTATAATTACACACAACACACTTCTGGATGGTTCATCAATTTCGGGTATGAAATCTTCAGAATTCGAAATTATTTTGTCTTTCAAAGTTGTAGATCTTTGAGTCTTCTTTAATCTGGAACTTGAATCAACTCAATCAGATATCAGAGTAAAAGGTTATACTTAAAATATGACAGATGCGCAAAATTGGAATTTCCAAAACTGCACTTCATTAAAACGCCCTTTCAAGTTTCCAATCTCCAAAATTAATATGTCAAGTCCAATTTTTGCCCTTATTTGACCCACATTTCGTCCTAAATGATTTCATTGTGTCCCAATATTATTTTATCTGCAAAATAAACTAAAACACATCAAAACGTTCATCAAACCCGAGAAACTAAACAAAATATTAAGTAAAAGGGGCGGTAAATATTGATATATTTTCCGCTCATCACACCCCCAAACCTAACATTTTGCTATTTCTCGGGCAAAACAACAAAATAAAATACAAGAAACAATTAAAATTAAACTAAGCCACTTTCGTAGGGATCACGGTTGCATTTAACATATGCAACAAGCCTTTAAACCCCTATGTGTCCCTAGTGGACGAGTTATAGTCTCGTGAGGGCTTACATCAACGATACCCACAAACGTTTTACAAAAGTAAAAAGATAATAAAACTAATGCACACAAAAACAAAAAGACAAGAGAAAAAAGAATAAAGAAGTTAGTGACTAATCAGGTGAAACTTATACTCAAGTACTAGTTGTTTTCTTTCTTTCTAAATTACTGAATAAGTAAATTCTCCGATTATATCTACCATTCTCCATATGCACAGCCGGAAAAATATTAATCAACTCAATTTTGCCCACAATAGTCACAAGTGCAGTTGATAAGAGAGTAATATTTTTGTCCTAAAGTTTTATCAGAATTCACACCTTTTTGCAGCAATGGAATAATTTTTCTGATTTTTCTGATTTTTTCTTTGATTTTTGATTTTTTTTTATATACAATACCTTTCGTCTATGTAGCGAGCTTTGGGCCGGTGGCTCCCAAACCAGTTGGCTTTAGGGCACCAGGTGTTAAGACACCCCTACGTACTTAATTACTCAGACTTCAGATATATATATTTTTGCAACATATTTGATCCATGTAGCGAGCTTTGGGCCAGTGACTCCCAAACCAGTTGGCTTTAGGGCACTGGGTGTTAAAACACCCTTATAGACTTAATAACTCGTATCTCAGATTTTTTTTTTTTACTCCATTACTTTTTGAGATGCTTCCTCCAATTAAACTAGAGCACTGAATATTACAAACTTTTCAATTTTAGCTCATGTCCGTATGTTACAATGTATGTTGATAATATCTGCTAACTGAGCATATGAAGATCCATTTTAGTCGGTTTTATGGAGAATTTACAAATTAAATAATTTAAAATGAAATAAACAAAAACTAACTTGTGTCAAAAATCGTTTGAGATACGTCTCAGGAGTGAAAACTCCTTACTCAGATATCTCTACCAATTTCACCTTTTTTAGTCAAAATAAAAACACAAAAACACAAAATATTTTTGTAAATTTGAAAATTATTCAATTTTTTTGTATTTTTCGAAAAATTTTGGACTAAAAATAAACAACACACAAACTAAAAACAAGGTATTGATAAACTAATTCCCTCCCCAAACCTAAATGAGACATTGTCCCCAATGTCTTAAACAGTAGAAGAAGAGTTTAGAAGATAATACCTGGTTAGCTGAAATTCTACAGGAAATTAAAGGTTAAGATCCAGATTAATCCGACGCCTCTTACCACGATCGTCCTCGAACCAATTTATCTTTGAAAGGATAGTGTCAATTTGTGGTTCATAAGCTAAGATTTAGTCAATTAGATCCGGAGCAGTTCTGGAAGTGAAGATGAGTTCTTTTAAAGGTTTTGACACGAACCCATTTCTCCGTGCATCATCAAGAAACACACAAAGAAAATCATAAAATCCATCAACGTTAAACATCCCATTGGTTTCTGGTGTATGTTCAGGTTCGCCCAATATAGCACTATAAAAATTCCTCTAATGTGCCTAAGCCACCTGGCAAAGCAATAAAAGCATCAGCACGGTTAATCATTTCTACCAATCGTTCAGACATACCTGGCACGATCAATTCCTCTCTGTCTGATGGTCCAATAAGATTTGCCTCCGCCAAGGGTTTTGGGATGATTCCTAAAACGTGACTGCCTCATTCCTGTACAGCCTTTGAAACGATCCCCATAAGTCCAAGATGGCCTCTGCCATATACTAAATGCATATTCCTTGCAGCTAAGACTCGACCCAATTCATGTGCTTCTTCTACGTATTGTGGCTTAGTACCAACACTAGTACCGCAAAACACACATATGTTTTCAACTCGTCTTCTTGAAGTGGCTTCCATGTTTTACTCTGGATGTCTTCAAAAGTGCAATGATGAGTTAAATTTATAACACCTGAAAAGGGTGAGTAATAATAGCACTAGTATCTTCCATAGGACGTTTGTTAGCTAAACAACAAAAGAAATCGTGAAATGTCAAAAAAGTCTGGATCATGTCTATGAAAATAAAGAAAACAACAAAACAAATCACAATTATCAGGAAAGACAAAGAGATATAATATGTACAAGAAAAGTAGCGGCTTGATTGACGTCTACGTGTCAGGGACAAGCTTCCCATCCAATTTCTTATAAATTGGCAAACATGGTCTTTTTGAGTCAGATTCCTAAGACTTAACTGTTGTCTTTCTTTTTGAAATTGTGTATGTAATTTGCGATGGCTATATGAAATATCCACTGGGATGCGTCTCAAGAGTCGAAGATATATTATCTACAAATCCTTACTCAAGCCATCCTAATGAATTTAATTTTATCTTCGCGATTATCAGACACCATTCCTAAAGAACGACAACGAGTATGCAATTCCAGCGTGCACATTTGTAACAAACACTCATTGCTTAGCTCTACGTTCTTTGCATAGGTGCTTCTTCCAAAACCAGGCAGGTGTGAAATAAAAGAGTCAGAAGACTCACCTGCCAATCGGACCCGTGCTTCAATAATCCAACGAATTTCAGTAGGAATACCTTTGATCATCAGTCTCATCGTTCCAAGCGAGCTTTGTAGATTTTCATCAGAGATTTTTGAGGGAGAGAATGAAATTGCTTGCGAAGATTTTGCGAGAGCTTCTTCCATCGTGAAATGACTTTACCTGCAAAAATTAAACACACAAAAATAAAACACACCAGATACAATATATACACAAATTGCATGGGTTGCCTCCCTACAAGCGCTAAGTTTAACTTCGACAGCTAGACGTGACTTCTCGAACGTTAGGCTGGATCTGAAAGTGTGACACTTTCTTTTTGTCACTTAAATGATTCTCCCCAGTAGTGCTTAACACGCTTGTTTTTACCTTGAAAGTTTTTTTGAGTCAGGATCATGTATCTCAACGGCTCTATCTGGTAAAACTTTGGTGATCACAAATGGACTTGACCACCGTGATTTTGGCTTCCATGGGAAGAATTTCACCATTGATTTGTTTAACAATACCTTCTGCCCTGGTTCCAGTTGTATGCGCACTAACTTCTCATCATGTCTCTTCTTGCCCTTTTCTTTGTACAATTTGGCATCCTCTAAAGGCTGATTGTGAAATTCCTCCAATTCGTTGAGCTGGTGGAACTTTTTCTCTTATGTTACTTGTAGTGCAAGATTTGCTTTTTTAGTGCAAAAGACGCTTTATCTTCAGGCTCCACAGACAATTTACGTATTGCATTAGTTAAGAAGTGTTTAGTTCAATAATTTTTTTGCATTGGGGTTTTGAAGTACTGCTGTATCACATCAAGTCTGAAACATTCCTCATTCTTTTCATCATCTGGGAAATTCATGGCCTTGAAAACATTGAATGTTACCTCTTGGTCCTGTACCCTTATGGTTAATTCTCTTTTTGTACATCAATAATGGTTCGACCTGTAGCCGAGAATGGTCTCCCGATGATGATCGGCACGTCTGCGTCTTCTCCATATCTAGGACAATAAAATCTGCTGGGAAAATGAATTTGTCAACCTTGACCAGCACATCCTCAACTACGCCTCTTAGAAATACGAGCGTTCAATCAGCAAGTTGTAGAGAGACTGAAGTTGGCATTGTTTTCTCCAATCTGTAATTTCCTGAAAATAGAAAAAGGCATCAAGTTAACACTTGCACCTAAATCACATAAAGCCTTACCAAAGTTATGTTCTCTATGATGCAAGGAATGGTGCAACTGCTAGGATCTTTCAACTTTGGGGGAAGCTTTCTCTTAATGATGGCGCTGCATTCTTCTGTCAATGCTATTGTCTCGTAATCTCCCAATCTCCGTTTTCGTGAAAGAATGTCTTTCATGAATTTTACATAGCTGGGCATTGTTCCAAGGCTTCTGCAACGAAATGTTGATTGTAGCTTTTTGAAGACCTCCAGGAAACAAGCAAACTGCTTGTCTAGTTTGTTTTTCTGAAGACGCTGAGGAAAAGGTGGAGGTGGAGTGATCTATTCTTTTTCTTTGCTTCTTTTTCCTCCATCTGTTACATTGTTTCTTTTGGAACTTCCTCAGCAGTTGTTTTGGCTTCAACATCTTTGTTGATTTCAGTACCGCATTTTAACATGATGGCATGACACTGCTTATTCCCTATGTTCATTGGATTTGGTTCTGTGTTGCTGGGAAGATTACCTGGCGGTCTGTAACTCTGAGCATTGGCCAGTTGTCCGATTTGATTCTCCAGTGCTTTGATGGAAGTAAATTGGCTCTGAAAGATAGCATTATATGCTGCTTGTTGCTTTTTGAACATCTCTGCAATCCATTCTTTCATTTCTGGTTCTTTTTCATGTTCATGGCCTTTGTTCTTTTGTTGAAATCCTAGTGGTGGATAGTTCTGCTGTTGGAATCCAGGTGGTGGATTGTTCTTTTGTCCTGAGTTGTTGCTCCATGAAAATTGGGATGATTCCTCCACCATGGGTTTTGTAGTGTTGGAATATGGATTGTTCCCCTGTCTGTTGAAATGTTGACATAATTCACCGTCTCTTCAAGTTGGTTTGTTTCTGGTGCTCCTCCATATGGTGAACTTGTGGATCCAGTGCTGAGAGTCTCAATGAATTTGCATATCTGATCCAGCTTGGCGTTGACTGCTGTAATGGCTCCACTTTCATAAATTCTTGCAATTCTTTGGATCATGCTTCTTTCTGTTGGCCACAAGGAATTGTTGTTGGCCATTTCTTCTATTAGGTCTCAGGCTTGATCTTCTCCTTTTGCCATTAAAGCTCCTCCAGCAGCAGCATCGATTGTGGTTCTCATCAGTCCAGAAAGTCCATTATAGAAGGTTTGGACTTGAAGCCATTTTGGAATCTCATGATGAGGACATTTCCGGAGCAAATCTTTGTACCTTTCCCAAGCTTCGTAGAGAGTTTATGAGTCTTGTTGCATAAAGGATGTGATGTCATTCCTCAGCTTTCCAGTTCTGGCTGGTGGAAAGTACTTTGTAAGAAATTTGGTGGCTAAAGTGTTCCAAGTTGTGATGGAACCTGCCGGTAGTGAATGTAGCCAAACTTTAGCTCTATCTTTCAAGGAGTATGGGAAAATATGCAGTCTCATTACTTCTTCAGCTTCTCGGTTGTAATTGAAAGTGTCGCAAACTTCCAGGAAGTTGCTGATGTGGGCATTAGGATCTTCAGTTGCATTCCCCCCAAACTGAATTGACTGCTGAATCATCTGAATGCATGTTTTGATGTCACCCGCATTTGCTGGTAAAGGAGGAAGTACAATACAAGAAATGAGCCTGTCAACCACCAAAATGGTTCTGTCTCGAATGGGAATTGGTGGTGCAACCTCCAAAGGTTCAGGTTCCATGTTGACTAAAGCTTCTTGGCCTTCTCGCCTTTCCCTTCTCAACAGTCTGATGGTTCTTTCAATTTCTGGGTCAAGCAGTCGGATTTCAAAGCTTCTGGTTCGTCTCATGTAGATCTGAGAACCTGAAACACAAGAAAACAAAAACAATAAGTGAAAAGAAATTAGATACAAGTAACATATCTAACCCTAAAACTAATAGTGAAAGATAAATAAGTCCCCGGCAACGGCGCCAAAAACTTGACCGGCGTAAACACACACGTATAACGCAAGCGTACGTATCGTTCAAGTAGTATAAAAAATATCGATCCCACGAGGACTTAATACCAAATCTATTAATTTTATGAGGTCAAATGATTACTAGTATATAACAGGTTGATTGATTGATTTGAAATGGTGATGATTCTAAATTTAAAAACAAGTAAATAAAATTGCACAAAAGTAGGTTTAAGAAAATTCAATATTAAAAACTATCTATGGTTGTGAATCTTTCTAATATCTTTTAAAAGATGAAGTGGTTATTTCATGGTGGTGTAATAAATCGGTTTACTAACCTGGAACACTAAATTATGCAAAAGCCTATGTTGATGGTCAGATGCAAATACCCAGTTTAACCCAATTGAACCATATGTCTATGTCAACCAAATTATCTCGATTCATTAAGTTTAAGTTCCAATTATGGCTACCCCCGCCCGACAGGTATATGTCTATCCTGTAAGGAAATCTATTAAAGGGTTATCTATCCTCAAGGAAGATCGTGGGCTATTAAGTCTAAGGCTGAAACCTAAAATTCCTTTGTCAAGTTTATTTTAGATTTACCACATCAATCTTATTGGTGATTAGACAATAAGAAACATTAAGCTTAAGACTTAATAAGTAAACCTTTAAATTACCCAAACTATAAAATAACCCCTTATAAACATGTGATATTAGAATTCATCACAACCCCTGATAATTAACTTAGTTACGACACATAACTAGGGCTAGTAAAAACTTAAATAAAATAAAGACATAAAGTAAAATGCTGAAAAGTAAATTGCTGAAAAGTAAATGACGGAAAGTAAATGCTGAAATTAAATGCTGAAATTAAATGCTGAAATTAAATGCTGAAATTAAATGCTGAAAGTAAATGCTGAAAGTAAATTGCTGAAAAGTAAATTGCTGAAAAGTAAATGCTGAAAGTAAATTGCTGAAAAGTAAATAAAGTAAACGTACAATAAAAGATAATGTTGAGGTAAAATGATCCACTTTTATTACTTCTATTTTAGATATCTCCCTTAATATATATATCAACTTTACATGATAATTACCAATCAGCCATATAGGCGGTATCCAGATTAAGTCAAATTAATAATTAATTACCAACCGACCAATCAGGCGGTATAAAAAGTATCGATCTCACGAGGACTTAATACCAAATCTATTAATTTTATGAGGTCAAATGATTACTAGTATCTAACAGGTTGATTGATTGATTTGAAATAGTGATGATTCTAAATTTAAAAACAAGTAATAAAATTGCACAAAAGTAGGTTTAAGAAAATTCAATATTAAAAACTATCTAGGGTTGTGAATCTTTCTAATATCTTTTAAAAGATGAAGTGGTTATTTCATGGTTGTGTAATAAATCGGTTTACTAACCTGAAACACTAAATTATGCAAAAGCCTATGTCGATGGTCAGACGCAAATACTCAGTTTAACCCAATTGAACCATATGTCTATGTCAACCAAATTATCTGGATTCATTAAGTTTAAGTTCCAATTATAGCTACCCCCGCCCGACAGGTATATGTATATCCTGTAAGGAAATCTATTAAAAGGTTATCTATCCTCAAGGAAGATCGTGGGCTACTAAGTCTAAGGCTGAAACCTAAAATTCCTTTGTCAAGTTTATTTTAGAATTACCACATCAATCTTATTGGTGATCAGACAACAAGAAGCATTAAGCTTAAGACTTAATAAGTAAACCTTTAAATTACCCAAACTATAAAATAACCCCTTATAAACCGGTGATATTAGAATTCATCACAACCCCTATAATTAACTTAGTTACGACACATAACTAGGGCTAGTAAAAACTTAAATAAAATAAAAGACATAAAGTAAAATGCTGAAAGTAAATTGCTGAAATTAAATACTGAAAATTAAATGCTGAAAGTAAAATGCTGAAAGTAAATTACTGAAAGTAAATTGCTGAAAAGTAAATAAAGTAAAAGTACAATAAAAGAAAATGTTAAGGTAAAAGGATCCACTTTTATTACTTATATTTTAGATATCTCCCTTAATATAATATATTAACTTTGCATGATAATTACCAACCAGCCATATAGGCGGTATCCAGATTAATTCAATTAATAATTAATTACCAACCGACCAATCAGGCGGTATCCAGTTTAGTCAGGTTAAAACCAATTTAAATAATTACCAACTGACCAATATGGAGGTATCCTCGTTAAGTCAGGTTTTAACTAGTTTATATATTATAATTAAGGGAGATTAATCTAAATATTAGTAATAAAAGTTTTACCTTTTACCCCAGCAAAGGGGAGTTACCTCCTCATTACTAAAAAGTAAAATCTGAAAATTAAAGAAAGAAAAGTAATGTGCGTAAAATTAAATTGCGGAAAGTAAAAACTGAAAAGTAAAGAAAAGAAAGTGCGAAAGCGGAAATTAATTACTGAAAGCTGTAAATAAACAAACAAGATACAATCTTCTTAGTATTCTCAAGGAATTTCTTTGAAGAAAGTATGAATTTTACAAATGAAATGGCTTGGTATTTATAGGCAAAATTTTGCCTCCATCAAATCATCCACCAAATCCATTATTAATTGCTCCACTAATTGCTCCACCAAATCCATTATTAATTGCTCCACTAATTTCTTATCATGTTTGGTGGTGATTTGATAATTTTTATTATTTATTTATTAATTTATTTTTTTGCTTTGAAAATGATTGAAAATGACTTTAAAAATTACACACAACACACTTCTGGATGGTTCATTAATTTCAGGTATGAAATCTTCAGAATTAGAAATTATTTTGTTTTTAAACGTTATAGATCTTTGAGTCTTCTTTAATCTGAAACTTGAATCAGCTCAATCCGATATTGGAGTAAAAGGTTATGCTTAAAATACGACAGATGCGCAAAACTGGAATTTCCAAAACTGCACTTCGTTAAAAACGCCCTTTCAAATTTCCAATCTCCAAAATTAATATGTCAAGTCCAATTTTTGCCCTTATTTGACCCACATTTCTTCCTAAATGATTTCATTGTGTCCCAATATTATTTTACTGCAAAATAAACTAAAACACATCAAAACGTTCATCAAACCCGAGAAACTAAATAAAATATTAAGTAAAAGGGGCGGTAAATATTGATATATTTTCCGCTCATCAAATGGGTATAACCCTTAGGAGGGTTACACCCCAAACCAAAGGTGCCCTCAAATGCATCATTTTATGCCTATATAAAGGAGCCTTATGTTCATTCTAAAAGCCATCCAGAAAATCATAAGTTTCCATTGTCTAAGAGAGTCATTTTTAGAGTCAAGATAGAGTTTCCATCATTCTTCTTTGTTCAAGATCTTGTGAAAGGAGTGTCTCACTCTCAAGAAGAATCCAAGTAATCATAGGAGAACATTAGCCACAAAACCATTCGTAGAGCACCGAGGCGGGGTTAATAAGTTCTTAAAGACAGAGACAACTCAACTTGGACCAAGTTGATTATCATCTTCTACATTTCCAAGTTTTTCTAAAGTCTAATGGTTATATTAAATTAGCATGTTAGTGTATATTTGATTACATTGTTGTGTTCTGGTTTTGAATGATTAAGATTAGTTTAGCATGTTAAATTCATTTAATGACACTATACTATCAACAATTTTAAGAACTTATTAAACTTTAAGTGTTGTTAGATGAAAATTCGAATGTATTAATAGCCATTTTTCTGGAAAAATATATTATGTGCATGGAAAATATGCAAGGGCGTTCGAACGCCCGACGAACGCGTAGGTAAAAATTCCAATCTTTCGTAATCTCGTTCAACTCGAACGCAAGTCTTCTACCAAAGAACGTTCGAATGCGTATTCAAACGCAACACGAACGTGAACTCTCTGGAACATTTCATTCGAACGCGTTTACAAACGCTACACGAACGTGAACTCACTGGAAAGTTTTGTTCGAACGAAGAAACGAACGTGACACTAATGAAATTAATCCTGGAATTACCTTAGATTAATTTGCGTTATCATAATATTAACATAATAAAATCATATACTGTATTATGCTAAACTTAGTAGTATAGATTAAGTTAATATTAGGGTGTTCAATTATCACAAGCATACACATATTGATAAAGTTGAAATTTAGTTGTGTGTTGCATATTGGTTGAGAATTAAAAGTGTAATCTTACACATGTAATTCCGTCCAAGCTTGATTGATTAATACATATATAAATCTACATATATTGTATTGTGAATTGAATGTAATACTAAGTTTGAATGTCTAAAATATTCTATTGAGAAAGTATTTAAAGGATTTAAGTGCTTACTCTGGACCCCCTCGTCCTCTGGGAATATTCCTTTATTTATTTATGATAAGAAACCTTAGTCGTAAATTCAAGGACTTGTGTTATTTGGTACTACTGTCCAATATAACAACGAGTGAATTCTTAGTATATCACTTAAATAAGATCATTCGTTTGATCGTTTTGTAATTTTTCTTTTGTAGACTTATTGATTACTGTTGGTTTTTCCAATTACACATGGCTAGCAGAAATATAGCAGTACCGGTCGCTCATGGAGAAAAACCGAAAAATTTTGGTGGAGCAAACTTTAAACAATGGCAGAGTAAAATATTGTTCTACCTGACAACGCTGCAGTTGGCTAAGTACCTCAAAGATCATTCGGGTCCTGTGGAGGGAGAAATGAAAACAACCAAGCAACTGCGAGAAGAGACATGGTCGTTAGACGACTTCTTATGCAAGAACTACCTCTTGGGAGGACTTGACAATACCTTGTACAATGTGTACCAATGCATGATTTCTGTGAAGATTCTCTGGGAATCTCTCGAGAAGAAATAGAAAATCGAGGATGTCGTGCAAAAGAAATTTGTCATTGGTAGGTTCCTGGACTATAAAATGGTAGATTCAAAAATGGCAATGTCTCAGTTGGGTGAACTATAATTGATCATTCATGAAATATTAGATGAATGAATGAAACTCTGCGAGATGTTTCAAGTTGCCACAATCATTGAAAAGTTACCTCCATCATGGAAGGACTTCAGAAGCTATCTGAAACACAAAAAGAAGCAGATGAGTCTTGAAAACCTTGGAGTACGATTGAGGATGGAAGAGGATAACAGTAAGTCTGAGAAAGCCTACAAGACTATGGAGTCTAAGGCCAACATCGTCGAAGGTGGAAAGGGTAGCAAAAAGAGAAAGAACAGTGGAGCTAATTCTTCCCAATCAAACAAGAAGTTCAAGGGGAAATGCTACACCTGTGTAAAAAGCGGTCACATAGCAAAGGACTACAGAAACAAGAAGTCTAAGGACAAATGGAAGAAAATGAAAATGAGGCCCATGTAACTGAAGATGAGCAGCTAACTGATGAGATCTCAGAGATGAACCTCTCAGCAGTTGTAACAGAAGCCAACTTGGTTGGAAATCTGAGAGAATAGTGGGTAGACACTGGGGCTACTCGTCATATATGTGCCGCTAGCAAGATGTTTTCCTTGTATCGGAAGGTTGATGGTGGTGATCATCTGACAGTGGGAAGCTCTTCTACCTCTAGAGTGGTTGGACTATGCACAGTTGTTCTGAATATGACATCTGGGAAAGAGCTTACATTGAAGAATGTCTTGCATGTTCCTGATATTCGGAAAAACTTGGTTTCGGGTTCACTCCTTAGCAAGAATGGTTTCAAGCTTGTATTTATTTCTGATAAGTTTGTTTTGACCAAGAATGATGTTTATGTAGGAAAAAGGATACCTCACTGAGGGCCTTTTCAAGTTCAATGTAATGACTGTCTATCGACACAGTGCTAATAATAAAGCTATAACTTTCGCTTATATTATTGAGTCGCAAAATGTATGGTATGGGAGGTTAGGACATGTTAATTATGATACAATGCGTAAACTAATTAACTTGGACCTTATACCTAAATTTATAATTGATAACCAACATAAATGTGAGGCATGTGTTGAAGAAAAAATGCATAGAACATCATTTCATTCCATAGAATGAAGTTCTGAACCCTTGTAACTTATACACTGATGTGTGTGTGATATGAATATTGTGCAAATAAGAGGCGGTAAAAACTACTTTGTCATTTTTCTCGATGATAGCGCAAGATTCTGTTACGTATATTTGCTGAGGAGAAAAGATGAAGCTATTGAGAGCTTTATACACTATAAGAACGAAGTTGAAAATCAACTTGGCAAAAAAATCAAAAGAATCAGGAGCGATAGATGAGGTGAATATGTGTCACCATTTGGTGAATATTGTTCCAATCATGGAATTATTCACGAAACTAATGCTCCTTATTCACCTCAACAAAACAGAATTGTTGAGCGCAAAAACCGAACGTAGAAGGAAATGATGAACGCCATATTGAAAAGCTCTGGTTTACCTCAGAACTTGTGGGGGGAAGCCTTGCTTTCCACCAACTACGTTCTGAATAAGCTACCTCACAGAAGATTGTGTTGGGTTTTTGGGGGATGGGGCGCAGCGGAAGCGCGGGTCGGGCGAAATCGTATTTTAAAATTTTTTCAAAATACCAAATAAATTATTCAACATCTAATATGAATAATTTATTCATATTTCACCTAAAACTATTTATTCAATATCAAATATCAACATAAACATGATGAAAACTCGCGAAACTTTTACGAAAACCATTTTTCCATAAAATGGATTAAAACTCGTTTTTGACCGAACCGACTACCCGACACTTATGGAAACTGCCCAGGTCAGCTCCAATAGTGTCGGGGCAGTTCATGGGCTGCCTGAACAGTGACGAATTCACTGTTTGGATAGCTGTCACCCGGTTGGCTCAAAATCCACCCGGTATCGTCATTTTTTACCGTTTTCGCTTATTTCAAGTCGAAAACAATTTCCGGAAATTTTTCCAACTCCAAAAATTCATCCATAACATTAAATACATCAATATATACACTGAAAATGCCAGATCTGATCCAGAAGGTAAATTAACCAAATTTTCATGCTTTAATCCAATTTTATCCAAGATTAATCTAATTAATCCAACACCAAAGAAGTCTCACCACATATGAACAACTCTAGAACAATTCTAGGCTATTTAGAGTGGATCAACAACTCTAGAATGAAAACAATTTTGTCCAACAATAATTTGAATAAATTGGAACAAAATTACACTAATTAGTTTTAATACCAACTTCACACATGCATATTCTTTCTTCTCCATCAACCACAAATAAAAGCCCCAAATTTTCACAAACAAAGAAACCCTAGAACATTTCTAAGTATTCAAGAAAACATGAAACTAATTTACAAGCTTGGGTTGTAGAAGATTACCTTTTAATCACCTAAATTCCAAGCCTTTTTCTTGAATTTCTTTGTCTTTCATGTTGGATTCTTCAAACCAAATTTTGGGGACTGTTTTTTTTTTTACTGGTTTCGGCAGCCATGGAGAGAGAGAAATGAAGAAAACAACCTTTCCCACTTAAAAGACAAAAGTGGCGTGAGGTGTATTTTTGAAAAGTCAAAATTTTTTTTTTAACCAAATAAAAGAAAAATAACTTTTCTAAATAAAGCCAACACTTGGCTTAATAAAATATATATATTACTTTAATATATATTAGATAACAAATAGACATGTTACACTTGTAAAGTAAAAAGTAAATTTTCTAATTCATAAATTATATAAATTATTTATTTACTTTTAAAGTGTTATGCCCTCATTTATTAATAAATATGTGTAGGACACAAAAATCGGCGACGCTGTCCCGGGCTCGCGGCTCGGTCGGGAGTACAGAGTAGCCCGCGGGGGACTAAACCGGAGAAATAAAATGGAGTCGCCACCCAGTGTAAACTGGGAAATGATTTAAGGCCGTACTCACCCCTCACAAGGGAAGACCTCAAACCGTTGGGTTCGGAACGGTCCCTTACTTATGCCAATTGTAATGAAAGGATTAATGCAATAATATAACCAGGTCTTATGCAACACATGCAAGAGAATGTAATCTTCACACAAGATTGCACACCCATAAACGTAAATAAATACAAAAGGAGACAAATGCGTAATTCCATAGACATATTAGACAAAGAAGTGCATAAGTTGTGAATAGAGAATAACTGTAAAGGCAGTAATAAAAAAATGGATAATTAAATATGTAATGCAAAAGAAGTGACCAAAGAAGCAAACATGCATGAAATGTGATGAAAAGAAATCTGTCCATTGTATGTGCATTCGTGTAGCGTTTGAAAACGCATTCGAACGGTAAACAGAATGTTCTTGTTCGTATAGCGTTCGGAAACGCATTCGAACGGGATAAGACCCGATGCACGGTAAAGCAGAATGCATGCGCGTTCGAGTAGCATTTGGAAACACATTCGATTGGAAATGAGACATAATACATATGTTCGTGTAGCGTTCGGAAACACATTCGAACGGAAATGAGACAGAATACATACGTTCGTGTAGCGTTCGGAAACGCGTTCGAACGAGATTACCAAAGTGGTATCTGAAATGACACGGGAACATGTATGAATGTTGCTCAAGCGGTACGTGGAGTTGTATCCCAAGTACAGACCGCACTACCGTCCGTTCGGATTCGGCTACGAAATTTATGTCTGGGTTCCCATCCGATATACTATTAGAATCAAACACTCAAACATAAACATGGCACGAATGCGAAAATGAAAAGATGTAAAATGAAAACCAAGCTAAAGACGAATAGCGCAATCAATAGGAGAAGGGCGCGACAAAACATCGTGGTAAAGGTAGCCTTTAGGCATTTCCCTCGAATGGAGGACCTTTAACCTACATGATCAGCCCATGCGCATCAAGTAGAAATACATGCTTGAAAGTTCCTCAAGCGGTACGTGGAGTTGTATCCCAAGTACAGACCGCACTATCGTCCATTCAGATTCGGCTACGGAATGTACATCTGGGTTTCCATCCGATATACCGCAAGGGATAGCACTCAATCATCAACCCAACACAAATGAAACCATACGTGAAACAAAATGATGCATGTGAATGATCGACAAAGAATAACTGAAAAGATAAACAATAAAAAGGGGGGCCCTCAGGTCTTACCTTTTAAGTCACTTCTCAGGAGTGCGTTGGGACGTCACCGGAATGGTTAATGCTCCGCTGTTTTTCTGGTTCGTTGCTTTCGCTTGCTGTTTCACTGTTTTGAGTCGTTGTTTTGGACTTTTTTCTGGACTGATGTTTGGGATGATTTTTGGACTGTTTTGGGACAGGTTTGGACTATTTTTTAGTGATAATTGGGACTGTTTATGGCTGTTTTGGGGTCAGTTTGTTGGCTCGATTTGGGGTCAGTTTACTTTTGGCTTATTACGTGGTTTATTGTCGGTGGAGAAGGTTTAAGGGCTGGTTCTTTTAGCGCGTCTTGTGCGTGGCAGTGTGGCTTCGGTGAGGGGCGTTTAAGTTTTGTCGGTGAGGGGTTATTTTTCACGTGGCTGTTTGTGGCCTGATGCCGTGTGAGGTTCTATATTTCAGTCGGTGGAGGGCACTGTGCGAAGGGTGTAAGGCCGAGAGAGAAGAGAGCCTGAAAGGTTCTGTTTTGTTTAGGGTTTGTGAGGTGAGAGAGAGATTGGATTTTTCGTTACGACTTAATTAATGTTTCGGGTTCGTTAATTCTGAATTAATGAATTTTCCGTTGCGACTTAATAAATCAAGTTTAATTAAATAATAATGCCTCGCAAAATTATTACGAAAGTCGCTTACGAATTAATTTAGAATTAATTCGTTCGCCCGATTTAAAATCCAATTTTAATTCCGCTTTGAAATTTAATTTCAATTAATATATCGAATATACTATTTAATCGATTAATTCCAAATTAATCGTTCTCTCTCTTCTATTCGAATTTTATCCCAGATAAATTCTTGTTGCAATTAATCCTAGATTAATTTTCCCTCTCTCATAATTAATCCTAGATTAATTCTGTTCGAGTCATACGTCATTGGTGAATCTTCGGGAAGCGACCCATGAGATCACTGGATATGTTGGCAGTAAATCCGATCGTCGGACAATCCGAATACGTGCGTACCCCGTACCACGTTCTTACCGATTTACAAGACATGGTTGGCTTCTAGCAAAGTACCGTGCCTACCCAATTCTCCAGAAATATTATTTAAGGAATATATCATATATATCAAGCGTAGTATACCAAGTATTACGTATTGCGATCCAGTATCTGATGTCACATGCAAGGCCTGAGACTGGAATAGTGTCTGCCCCCTACGAAGCATATATCGGATCACTAGCAACTAGTCTCTTTAATCAGATAATCATGACCTTGTCATATTATCCCGATAGTTGCAACATAATAGAGTACCAGTTCTGTATCCATACGTGATCATCATCTCCATATGACTGAAGTGATACTTCCATCTTGACATCACACCCAATACACTACGATTCTCAATAAACCCAGAAGAGGCGTACACATAACCTGTTAAATCCCTGGACAACCAAAACCAAAATGTATTGATTGTCGCAAGTATTAGCGATGCAAGTCTTAGGTTAAGACCAAATACACTGACCGGCGTAAACACACACGTATAACGCAAGCGCATGTATCGTTCAAGTAGTATAAAAATATCGATCCCACAATGACTTAATTCCTACTGTTGTTATTAATTATTGATACTATTTATTTACAGGTATCTAATTATAAGGAGAAGGGAATTGATTGCTTTTGGTTGGTTGAATATGGATTTGCTAATTAAAATAAAAACAGACTCAAAAGAAAATAATAAGGAAAATAAAAGAAAAGACTCAAAGATCTAGGGTCGTGACTCCACACAATATTATTATAAAGATGAATTGATTCTCTTATATATGTGTAATAAATCAGTTTGCAAACCTGGAACACGAAATTATGCAAACGCCTATGTCGATGGTCAGACGCAAATACCTAGTATAACACAATTGAACCATATGTCTATGTCAACCAAATTACTTGGATTCATTACGGTTAAGTTCCAATTGTGGCTACCCCCTCCCGACAGGTATATGTCTATCCTGTAAGGAAATATATTAAAGGGTTATATATCCTCAAGGAAGATCGTGGGCTATTGAATCTAAGGCTGAAACCTAAAATCTCTATGTCTAGTTCATTTTAAGTTTACCACATCAATCTTATTGGTGATCAGACAACAAGAAGCATTAAGCTTAAGACTCAATAAACAAACTAAAGAATTACCCATAAAAACAAAATCAATTATTAAGTGTGAATATTGTGTTTCATCACTTCCCTAGAATAAAATAAAATGTTGGGGGTTAGAGGATCCACATTTAATATTTCTTATCTAGGAATCTCACTTATTATAATATATAAATTATTTTATGTTCTGCTTTCTCAGGAATTTATAATGTTAAACATTTAAAATCAGCCATATAGGCGGTAATCCATTTAGTCCAACTACACCAGCCATATAGACGGTAATTATCTGTCACATAAAGACCAGCCATATAGGCGGTAAAGTAATTTATATTTAGACCGACCATATAGGCGGTAATAAAGTCTGCCATTAATTAATCCGGTTAAATTATAATTTAAATATTATAATTAAGTGAGATGTACCTAGATAATTATATTAAATGTTTCACATTTTACCCCAGCGGAAATTTTATCTACAAAACATAAAAGTAAATAAAAAGAAAGTTGTAATAAAAACTAAAAATAAAAATATATAATTTTAATATTACAATAATTTACAAAACTAGATGCTTCCTATGAAATCAGGGAAAAAATCCCAAGGAAAGCACACCAAATGAGGTGCTGAAAGCCTCAATTTATAGGCAAAATTTCGGGTCAGCGTCGCGACGCCAACTTCCTTCTTGCGTCGCGACGCTGGCTTTGTTGACTCGGTCCACGCAGTTTGACTTTGACTGTTGACGCGGATCTCGTCGGTGCAATCTGGTGATGACACGTGTCATGCGGTGAGACGGTGCAATGGGAAGCTGACACGTGGCACGCGGTAAGGATCGGTCCAATGAGAGCTTGACACTTGGCAGAATGTGATTCGCCGATGATTCGGTCCAATGAGAAGGTGACACGTGTCACGCGGAGTGTCAGCACCATAGGTTTGTGACACGTGTCCCGGCGCATGTTAGCAGATCCACTGTGATAATGACACGTGGCACGACCCACGTTAGCAAATCAATTTTCTCAGATTTTGACACGTGGATCCGACGCACGTTAGCATGATGCGGCGCATGTTAGGTGTCGCGACGCAGGCAGCTTGCGCGTCGCGACGCGGACAAATTACAAAAATGCCATTTTCGTCCTTTTTCACTGTTTTGGCTCCAAATTACTTCCAATTAGGGGTGATCACGATTTCGGGTCAAATCGCGAACCTTATCGAACCACACCGAACGGAACCGAACCGCGCGGTTTGAAAAAATATTAAAAATAATTTCGAACCGCACCGAACCGAACCACAAATTTCGGGTCGGTGCACGGTTTTGACCCAAGTCAAACCGCGAACCGCCCAAACCGCAAATTTTGAGGTCAGAAGCGAGACTGTCCAGACCAACGCCTTTCTCCAGAACTCCATCGTGCATACAAAATGCATAAGTTTTCATTACCATCCTTGTTGTCCAAAATTTCAATTAAATCAATACTATATAATTTAAAAGTGGAGTGAAATTGACCTACAAGGACTATAAATCAATTAAAATAGTAAAAGAAAATGCAACAAAAAAAAAAAAAACTTCAAAGCTTGAGTCATCAATATGAAGAAAGTTGGTCCGTAATAATAAAATAACATAATGGAATATCAATATCCAAATTCTGATTACGCAAATGATCAAACATCTTGCAAATTATGAATGCTGAGTGAAATGAACAATCTCACCTTAACGGGGCTGTATCTTCGATATTTTAATTATAATGTTAAACTACAAAAAAAAATTAAAAAATTTATAATCCAAACCGCCGACCCGAACTGCCCAAACCGCTAAACCGCCAACCCGAACCGCCGCGGTTTTCCTTATCAAATTTGCGGTTTCGGTTTCTAATTTCCCAAACCGCCAATCCGCGCGGTTTGAAGTAAAAAACGAAAAAACTGACCCGAACCGCACCGCGAACACCCCTTCTTCCAATGCTTTCCAAACTTTATTTATCTGCAAAATAACAATAAAACACATCAAAACGTTCACAAAACTCAAGAAACTATACAAAATATTAGGTCAAATGAGTGAGAAATAGTTATATAAATATCACTCATCATACACCTACCCTGATGCGGATTCACATAGACACATAGTCATACTACCAATTAGATTCTGCGGGGTCTATCCAAAACGAAGCTGTTTCCATACCATCGGTAAACAGAACCTCATATTACACTTGCATGAGTATCCAATACCCAAATATATGAGAACTATGACGTTACGCTTCCATAACGCGGACAAGTGTAATACTAGCCTATTCCGCATTATCGATGTCCAGTCTCGATAATACTACGACTAGGGATATTTTTTTTATTAAACCTTTAGTGGATTGATATTGTCTCATATCTTATAATCTGGAACTAATCATAAGGACTTTTATCATTTATATATATAAGTAATCTAATTACAAAATAATAAAATGGCAATTTCCTTTGTCACATAGTTAATTTGTACAAAAACCACAATGTCTTTTACAAATAGTGATGCTATGGTTCATAATTGTCCAACAATCTCCCACTTGGCTATAGCCAATAACTCAAGTATCTAACACCTGAACTATGTACATGTCGCTCAAGCTTTTGATGAGGAATAGCTTTCGTCAGCGGATCTGCTATGTTTTCATCTGATGCAACCTTCTCGATCTTCACATCGCCACGATGTGTGATCTCACGAATCAGATGGAAACGTCGAAGAACATGCTTGGATCGTTGATGAGACCCGGTTCCTTAGCCTGCGCTATAGCCCCGTTATTGTCACAATACAAATGAACGGGCTCAGCTGCTAACGGAACTACTCCTAATCCAATTAGGAATTTACGGATCCAAACTGCCTCTTTTGCTGCTTCAGCTGCAGCAATATATTTCGCTTCTGTTGTTGAATCGACAACAGTCTCTTGCTTGGAAGATTTCCAGCTCACTTCTCCGTTGTTCAAACAAAATATGTACCCAGATTGTGACTTACAGTCGTCTTTATCGGTTTGGAAACTTATGTCGGTAAACCCAGTTACCTCAAATTCTCCATCTCCATAGATTAAGAAAACATCCTTAGTTCAACTAAGATACTTCAGGATGTTCTTAACCGCAACCCAGTGACCATCACCTGGATCGGCCTAATAGCGACTACACATGCTCAAAGCATAGGAGACATCAGGTCAAGTACATATCATGTCATACATGATCAATCCGACTGCAGAAGCGAATGGGATCCGACTCATGTTGTCTCTCTCATCTTGAGTTTTAGGACACATGTCCTTAGATAGAGTGACGCCATGTGACACTGGCAACAGCCCCCTCTTAGACGATTCCATGCTGAATCTCTTTAACACTTTGTCAATATATGTGTTCTGGGAGAGTCCAAGCAGCTTTCTAGATCTATCCCGGTAGATCTTTATTCCCAGAATAAGGCTGCTTCTCCCAGATCTTTCATGGAGAATTTTAATGAAAGCCAAGCTTTCACCGATTGTAGCATGGGAATGTCATTGCCAATAAGCAATACATCATTAACGTAAAGGACAATGAATGTCAGTGCTCTCCCACTAACCTTCTTATATACATAAGGATCATCCTCGTTTTGAACGAAATCATATTTTTTATGATCTCATCAAAACGTTGGTTCTAAGAACGTGATGCTTGCTTCAATCCATAAATGGATCGATTTAACTTGCAAACCTTGTTCGCATGTTTTGGTATGACAAAACTGTCAGGTTGTTGCATATAAACATCCTCCAAAAGGTTTTCGTTAAGGAAAGTGGTTTTGACGTCCATCTGCCATATTTCATAATCAAAATATGTAGCAAAAGCAAGCATTATCCGAATGGATTTAATCATGGCAACAAGTGAAAAAGTTTCGTGATAATCGACACCATGTCGTTGACGATACCCTTTCGCTATAAGCCTAGCTTTGTACGTTTGTATGTTGCCATCCATGTCAGTCTTCTTCTTGAAGACCCATTTGCAACCAATAGGCTTTACGTCTTCTGGTGCATCAACCAGTGTCCAAACTTGGTTGGTGTACATGGAATCCATTTTAGATTTCATGGCATCTTGCCATAAGCCGGAGTCGATACCTTGTATTGTTTCCTCATACGTAGCCGGTTCGTCTTCCTCAATAAGATTAATATCCATATGAGGTGAGATCAGAAACCCATACCTCTCAGGTTGTTTTCTGACTCTCTCCGACCTACGCGGTTTTTGTGTATTAGAAGTTTGTGGTACAGTCTCATCCCTGATTAACTGTTCGTGTTCCGTTAAGGAATCTGTGCCAGGAACAGTATCACTCCGACTTTCATCGAGTTCTACTTTCCTCCCACTTACCACTGCATTTAGGAATTCCTTTTCGAGGAAAACCACATGTAGAGCAACAAATACTTTGTTCTCTTGTGGGTGGTAGAAGTAATATCCTTTGGTTTCCCTAGGATAACCTACAAATAGGCACTTATCCGATTTGGGTTCTAGTTTGGTACCATCCAAATGTTTAACGTATGCCCATCATCGCCAAATCTTCAGGAATGAGAAACTCGGTTTCTTTCCTGTCCATATTTCATATGGAGTCTGTTGAATAGACTTTGACGGAACCTTATTCAAAATAAGTATTGCATTGTTTAATGCATATCCCCATAAGGAAATTGGTAGCTCTGTGCGACTCATCATAGACCTTACCATGTCCAACAAAGTTTGGTTTCTCTGTTCGGACACACCGTTTAATTGAAGTGTTCCGGGAGGAGTCCATTGTGAAAGAATACCATACTCTTTCAAGTAATCGAGAAACTCATTGCTCAAGTATTCTCCACCACGGTTCGACGGTAATGTTTTAATACTTTTGCCGGTCTGTTTTTCTACTTCATGTCAAAACTCTTTAAATTTCTCAAAGGTTTCAGACTCGTGTCTCATAAGATACACATAACCATAACGTGATTCATCATCCGTAAAGGTTATGAAGTATTCATATCCACCTCTAGCCTGGCTAGACATGGGCCCACTTACGTCACTATAAACGAGGGCTAACAGTTCGGTGGCACGTGCACCTTTACCGCTAAAAGGTGTTTTAGGCATTTTTCCTAATAAACAAGATTCGCATACGTCATATGAATTTGGATCAAATCCGTCCAAGTACCCACTCTTCGAAAGTGTGGATATGCAAGTCGTGTTAATCTGTCCTAGACGACAATACCACATATAAGTTTCATATTTGTTACTTAATTTAAGCCTTTTGTTTGTTACATTATATGTTTGAGATTGATTTATATTCAAAATATAAAGACCATAATTCACATCAACACCACATATCTCAATATCATTTTTATACACAAATACCCAGTGTTTCCGAATACAAAAGTTGCCCACATTGGGCTAATAAAGATACAGAAATAATATTCCTAGTCAAACTAGGTACATAATAACAATCTTATAAATTTAGTACATGCCATGAGGGCAGTTCCAAAATGTAGGTCCCAACAGCCAAAACGACGACTATAGTCCCATTTCCAACTCAGAGGTCTATCTCTCCTGAAGCCAGTCTCCTGCTAATCTGCAAATCCTGCACATCAGTAAATATATGAGTACCACAACCAGAATCAGAAATCTAATTTTTAAAACTAGAAGTAGACATGTTTATTTCTATAACCAACATACCTGAAGCCGGAGCCTTGCCCGCCTTCACTTCATTCATGTGCGCCTTGTACTCACGACAGTCACGCTTCCAGTGACCCCGTTTATCACACTGCAGGCAGACATCTTGGGATTTATCATTTGCCTTCCCAGAAGACTTTGATGATTTGGCCTTGCCCTTCTTCTTCTTCTTCTTTACACCTCCAGTAGCCTTTGGCCAAGCCTTGGCAGACTGAGATGTTGAAGCGAAGTGCGCCTCGTGTTTTTTGCCCTCCAAAAGCTCATTTTCGGCTTCTCGTAGCATTGCCATCAACTCTCCAAGAGTATGGTCTTGGTTCATCATATTATACTTTATGATGAACCCGCTCCAACTGTCAGGAAGAGGCTGCAAGATCAAATCTATAGAAGTCTCAGCCTCAAAGGTTATTCCTAGTTGACCCAGCTGTTCGATGTCAACAATCATCTGCGACACATGGTGCTCGACAGATGTACCCTCTGACATTCGAGAGCGAAAGAGATTCTTCTGCAATTCATACCTTTGCGATCTAAGGTTAGATCGGTGAAGGTCCTTCAATTTTGCCATCATTGTATAGGGATCCAATCCCTTGTTCTGGTGAAAAAATTGAGGGGTCATTGCAGCGAGCATGACAGATTGAGCAGTTGAGTTGTCATCGCTATGAGTCTTCCAAAGCTCAAGCGGCTGCTCAATTCCGGACTTAGGCCCGAGAGGTCTCTCTATCGTATAGAGCATCTTTTCGGCCCCCAGGACAATCCTGAGGTTCATATCCCAGTCAGGAAAGTTCACACCATTAAAGACATTTTCACCCATGATAATGTCTCTAACGTTGATCTTTCTGGTCATCTTAATTGCAATAGTCTAACTATTTAATTAACGATTTTTGGGTACAGTCCAACTGTTACAATAAAAATAATAAAATATTAGTCCAACTAATAAATATATAAAATGACGAAATAATTTGAAAGTGCGTATTGGCAAGTATTTGAACGAAATTGCAAATTCAATACTAGCCTCCCACTATTTTTCAGCGAGCCTCTAACCCTCTGTTGAGTACTCGGGAAACCTAGTTTCCTAGTAGGCTAGGATCCCGTTAAATAACACACAAACTTGACTTTGGCCAACAAGTTGTATGACATTTAACTAGGTAGATCTCTAAGATCAATTGGATCTCATCCAATTCCTAGATCCGGTAGGTGGACCTCCAAGTCCGAAACATATATACAATATATATGCCAATATATCCAATATATTTTCCTAACCTTTTCCTCTGAATCAACTAAGCCTTGACTTTGGCTCAACAAGGTTAATGATTCCAGTTAAGCGAGACCCATTGACAGTGGGAAAGCTTCGTAATCCACGTCGATGAAAAAGAAGTGAGCTTGACTTTGGCCAACAGATCACAACTTGCCCAAGAGATGCGATATGGAACAAAACTTTCGTGGTTCAAACACATCTGCGATGGACATTGATCTTGACTTTGGCCAACAAACCAATGCCAATCTTGGATCTTGATAGAGAACCACTCAATGGAAGGAATTCACTTAATATTTGTTTGAGGGTTTTTCGCATAAATTGGCAACCAATTTATTATCTTTGATTAGGTCACATCATACACCCTTAAGCATGCATTCTAAAAGCATAATAAGGCGCGAAATAAATAATAACGATATGCGGATGGATATTGAACAAATTGTTCCTAGAACAAATCTCTCTATTTCCTCTCCCCGGCTAGCAATATTCTAACTTCTACCCAATTACATAATAAAATAAAGAAACCTCATTAACATTGAGGGGAATTGGTGAGAAGAGAAGTACAAAGAGTCAAGAGATAAAGGCTGGACACGCTGGTCCAATTTAATAAATTCTAAATTTATTACAGTAATTTCCAAAATTGCCTTCACTCATCTAATATCCATTCGATATACATTATTCATACAATACATCCATGTATTCACACAAAGCATGTTATTCAATCAATCTAATCAAATTAATTAATCTTTGAATTAATGATCATCCAATGTTCAAATAATGATTTGATTTGCCCGAGTCCAACTCGTCTAAGAATAAGTACTCAAAGTGCGTATTCTTGAATTATATCGAACTACAATTTTAAACCCAATTTAATTTGTATTCAATACTAATTCTCATTTAATTCCAAATTAAATAATTACACTTATTAATGTGTCATTTCGACTTAGATTCTAAATCTAATCTTAATGGGTCTCAAAGGCCCAATTAACATCCAATGTCAATTTAATTAAAGTCCAATGAGCTTTTAATTAATTCTCAAGGCATAGACTTTGGCAACCAAAGCCCAATAAGAAATCACCATTTGCCATAAAATTAATTTTGGCCCATTAGGCCCAATTAATTATTTAAAGGCTCATTTATTATATTTGGACTTAGCGGAATGGTTTTAGGCCCAATTTGGATCCAATCCATTTGTCCTAAACCAACTTAGCCCAACCAAGCCCATTAGGCCGAAATATAACAACATTAGCCCAATTCCAAATTAAAGACTAATTTATTAAATTATAATATTCCAAATATCATAATTTTTAATTAAAGTGTATAGCCATAATTAATTAGTCAAATTAATATTTCCAAAACACCAATTTACTTAATTAATCATGCTTTATCATGTTCAATTCATGTCCAACACAATTGAAGCAAAATCAACTCATAACATGCTCATCAAGCTCACGGAAATTAGGCATTTTTATATCCAATTTTGATTTCAATCCAATTAAATCACAAATCAATATACTCATGCATTTTAAACACATCCAATGGTCTAAAAATCAAAAATCACCATGAGCTACAAGGGTCATTACATTCGGCCATCATAAGGTAATTATGGAAAAAATTTCTATCAATTTTTCTCCAAATTAATCATGCATAACTCTAAGTTATCATAATCTAAACATAACCAAACATTCAATTTGACGAAATCATGCTCCAACCAAAAATACCCAAATTCAAGTTTATGAACCCTAATCCATTTCATGCTTAATTAGGCTCATGATACCATTGTTGGGTTCTCCTAGAACATGCCAAGGATCTATTAAGCATAAATAAGTATGAATAATCGAAGTAAGATTGCGGAAAAATACTTACAATGATCGGTTATGGCGGATGTGGAGATAACAAAAATTCCAATCTTTGTGTAGTGCTCCAAGCCCTCTTTTGTTTGTATGTTGAGCTAAAAGCTTGATCTTAGAATTCCAAACTCAAGGGGATAGTTTCCATATCACCTTTGTAGACTCTTTTAAGTGCTAGCTTTGGAAGAAATTGCAACACAAATCTTCCTATTGTGAGAAGCAACTCTCGGAAATAGAGGGAGATGAGAGGGAAAGAAGGTTTCGATTTTTCCAAGTTGAGATGATGAGAGATATTTTGATTTTCCAAAAATCAAATCCATATACCAAATCTTCCAAAGTTGGTAAAGGTCTCTTACACATCAATTAAAAAAAATGAGCTAATGTGTTTTACAAGCAAACAACCACTACTAACTTCCATCACCATAAATGTAAGTGTTTGACTAGTGATGTGACTTGATGTGGGCCCCACTTTAATTCAAAATCCGAGTGGGCCCGCAAAACACATATCGGACTCGGGTTCGTTAATTCCGAATTAACGAATTTTCCGTTGTGACTTAATTAAATCAAATTTAATTAAATAATAATGCCTCGCAAAATTATTACGAAAGTCGCTTACGAATTAATTCTAAATTAATTCGTTCGCCCGAATTAAAATCCAATTTTCATTCCGCTTTGAAATCTAATTTCGATTAATATATCGAATATACTATTTAATCGATTAATTCCAAATTAATCGTTCTCTCTCTTCTAATCGAATTTTATCTCATATAAATTCTTGCCGCAATTAATCCTAGATTAATTTTCTTTCTCTCATAATTAATCCTAGATTAATTCTGTTCGAGTCATACGTCATTGGTGAATCTTCGGGAAGCGACCTATGAGATCCCTGGATATGTTGGCAGTAAATTCGGTCGTCGGACTATCCAAATACGTCAGTACCTCGTACCATGTTCTTACCGATTTACAAGACATGGTTGGCTTCTAGCAAATCACTGTGTCTACCCAATTCTCCAGAAATATTCTTTAAGGAATATATAATCTATATCAAGCGTAGTATACCAAGTATTGCGTATTGCGATCCAGTATCTGATGTCACATGCAAGACCTAGGGCTGGAATAGTGTATGCCCCGTACGAAGCATATATCAGATCACTAGCAACTAGTCTCTTTAATTGGATAATCATGACCTTGTCATATTATCCCGATAGTTGCAACATAATATAGTACCAGTTATGTACCCCTACGTGATCATCATCTTCATATGACTGAAGTGATACTTCCATCTTGACATCACACCCAATACACTATGATTCTCAATAAACCTAGAAGAGGCGTACACAGAACCTGTTAAAGCCCTGGATGACCAAAACCAAAGCGTACTGATTGTCGCAAGTATTAGCGATGCAAGTCTCAAGTTAAGACCAAATACACCTACCCTGATGCGGATTCCCATAAGCACATAGTCATACTACCAATGGGATTCCGCGGGGTCTATCCAGAGCGAAGCTGTTTCCATACCATCGGTAAACAGAACCTCCTATTACACTTGCATGAGTATCCAATACCCAAATATATGAGAACTATGATGTTACGCTTCCATAACGCGCACAAGTGTAATACTAGTCTATTCCGCATTATCAATGTCCAGTCTCGATAATAATACGACTATGAATATTTAATGATTAAACCTTTTTTGGATTGATACTGTCTCATATCTTATAATCTGGAACTAATCATAAGGACTTTTATCATCTATATATATATATAAGTAATCTAATTACAAAATGATAATTTCCTTTGTCACATAGTTAATTTGTACAAAAACCACAATATCTTTTACAAATAGTGATGTTATGGGTCATAATTGTCTAACATGGTAGTGCAGCCATGTCATGGAAATTCTCGAGGCAAACATGTATTGTCCAGTTTACTATGGAATCAGAGTTCATAGCATTAGATAAAACAGCAGAAGAAGCGGAATGGCTTCGAATTTTCCTAGAGGATATTCCAAATTGGCCCAAACCAGTGCCAGCTATAAGTATATATTGTGATAGTCAATCGGATGTTGGGAGAGCCCAAAATATAATGTATAATGGTAAGTCCCGACACATACGTCACAGACATAATACCATATGACAACTACTCTCAAGTGGCATAATTTCGATAGATTATGTCAAATCGAAGGAAAACCTAACGGATACACTTACTAATGGTTTACCTAGAGAGCAAGTTGAGAAGTTATCGAGGGGAATGAGCTTTAAAGCCTATAAATTAAGAATTATCACTGTGGAAACCCAACTTAGCTGACTGGATATCCTAAAATCTAAGTTCAAAATAGACAACTGAAACTTTGTGCAATTCAAAACAAGCACTATATAATTTTATACGCATTCCCATTCTTGTAATGACGCAGAGTGCTGTCTATCAAGATTGGTATAAGCTAAGACTTTTAGTAATCACTATATTATGAGAAAGATTCCTAATGGGGGTAAAGGCAGATTACTTCTTTATAGTAGATCACCTATTTCAAGTAAGAAGTAAATCTGCTTCCATGAGAGTTTTTAAAGGTTGAATTCCCTAAAGGACTTGATGAATCTAGAACCAATGTTCATGGCTGAAATGAACACAACCATAGAATGGGAAATGGTCAAAGTAAAGTTGTGTGTTGGCAATTGTCTTGGTTTACACCAACAGCGGAATAGTTCAAGACTATGAGTAACTACTTCGCCAAGTAAATCTGATTGTCATTCACTAGGAAAGTTTCAAGGCGAAAGCTACCTATTTCGATGCAGTTTTATTTCACGGAAACTCTTTTAAGTATCTCCATGAATATTTAGAGAATTGTAGGGGATTGTTGTAAATTCTCTAAATATATAGTATGTATGAAGGAGGGTCATGTCACTTGAGTAGTGCCTTATGGGAATGATGTAGGTAGATGTCCTCTAAAATTGGAAGAACACGCCTCTAGGCTCCAAAAAGTATAAGGAATGGGTGTAACCCTTAGGAGGGTTACACCGCAAACCAAAGGGTGCCCTCAAAGACACCATTCCATGCCTATATAAAGGAGCCTTATGTTCATTCTAAAAGCCATCTAGAAAATCATAAGTTTCCATTGTCTAAGAGAGTAATTTTTAGAGTCAAGAGAGAGTTTCCACCATTCTTCCTTGTTCAAGATCTTGTGAAAGGAGTGCCCATCTCTCAAGAAGAATCCAAGTAATCCTAGGAGAACGTTAGCCACAAAATCATCTGTAAAGCACCGAGGTGAGGCTAATAAGTTCTTAAGGACAAAGGCAACTCGACTTGGACCAAGTTGATTATCATCTTCTACATTTCCAGGTTTTCCTAAAGTCTAATGGTTTATGTTAAATTGACATGTTAGTGTATATTTGATTCCATTGTTGTGTTCTGCTTTTGAATGATTAATATTAGTTTAGCATGTTAAATTCATTTAATGACACTATACTATCAATAAAACGCACTTCCTGAATTCGAACCTAAGCCCTGAATATCAAACATTGAACTCTACACCTCCAAACCATACCCATTGGAGACAAACTAATGAACACACCATCATCAAAATAACAGAATTCTAAACTATATCACATATAACTTAAATTCGGAATTTTTGAAATAAATTTCATAAAACAAAAACCCAATGAAAATTACCTTCATCTTAGCTTGAAGATTTGAGTTTTTCCAAAATTTATTCGTCCTCTTTCACTCCCAATTTGATGAATTTAATTTTGCCTAAGCCCAAATTTTGGAATCTCATCTCACGGCATAAGCAAAGCCGAGAGCATAATCTCCCACACTTCTCCACTACGGCGTGAGATGTGAATATACATATCTAAGGGTAATTTTTGTCATTTCACTTTAAAAGCTATAAGCTTTATAAAAATATTTAATAATTACAATAATTAAATAAACATATTTATACTTTACACATGTCAACATATTATAAAATACTAAAATTAGTTAAATAACAAATTGACATGTACAAAAGAATATTCTATAATATTCTTTAATAAAATAATTATTATATCAATTAATAATTAATTAATAAAATAAATATTCTATTTATTTTGTCAAATTTTATTTTTAAAACTAATGTATATATATCAAATTATGTATCGTATATAAATACATATTAAATACAAAATTACCCGACATGTGTAACATTATAAATAATCCAATTATTCATAATAAATCTTCAAAGTACTTAACGGGTACACTTCGTATTACGGGACTCTCTAGGTTCAAGTGTATATGCCAAGGAAACTTTTCCATGTGCGTAATTCGTTCACTTGCAAATTATGACAACCATAGACAACCGCGATGGACCATACAAGTCGAGGTCACTGTATAAATATAATCATTTT